>BLKR01015131.1:52500-105854 GCA_011170035.1 Teleogryllus occipitalis | reverse complement strand
ATGTAAATATTTGATTGTGTTAGTCCGCCTATACTGCGCTTGCCGACAAAATTGTTATACTCAGCGCATCGCAGCTCACGATGCAGCTGACATCCAACTGCAAAACTCCAAGGAAAAGACCACTAGCTCTGAAATATTTTTTTGTGTAGTTAACTAATTATGCTCATTAATTCCATTAAAATCATTGATTATCTCTATGTTAAGAGCACGCGTGCAATTAAAATTCTACAGTGCAATTAAATATTCACACCTGCCAATCAGAATTCAGAAAAGGAGCGAAATAGTGGAAGTCAAACACTATAACACAGACGTAGTAAAGGTATTGGCAGTTGGCCATGAAACATGAACAAAACGTACATCACGTATTACGTACCTACAACAACTACATATAAACAACGAATGAATAAAACTAAATTGGGGAAGTAAATGTTAAGCTAGCTGATTTATGGAACAACATAAAATATTTGACGTGAATAAATTAAATGTTTTACGTGTAAAACATTTGGTCTTATGATTACGAATGTAAAAAATGTAAACGTCAGTTGTGTTTACCAGTTCTAAACGTACGCTATAGCAAAACTGTGTCAGAAGTGACTAGTTTTATTCCCCAATATACCACATGTTTATTCCCCACATGTTGTATTCTCTCTCATACCTGTCTTTACTTTTCATGGGAAGTAATGTTTTCATGACTTTGTCAATCTTCTAATATTTTATTTGCAATTTGTTCAGCACCTTCCATTTGAAAATATTTCGTGGAAACAAAAACAATGCAAGGCCCACTAAAATATATCTTGCTGGATTTTTTTACATTTTGAATTATTCGTAAATAGAAACGAATAAATGTTGAACGCAATATATATATATATATATATATATATATATATATATATATATATATATATATATATATATATATATATATATATATATATATATATAAAGTGTTGCCTAATGGACCAGCAATATTTGTTTATATTCATGTAAAGAATATACATGTAAAGAACTGTTGTACTGCATTCACACTATTATATATTATTGCATAGTTCGTAAGAACTATTTTTATTAAAATATTTAATTTATTGCAGTGTAGTAGAGTTTTTAATTATTGTCTTGAGCAGTGTGCGGTTTTTAATCCACTTTTGTGTGCTTTTTTTCCAGCAGCATTTTTGAAGCTCTCGCAGGTCACTAGTTATAAAATACTGCAGACAAAGCATGTCAGTGCAGTACATGGCATACTTTGTTGTAACGTTTGTGGACAGTTTTATTTTCAAAAGTGAAATAATTACATTTTATTGGGTTGCAAATTTATGATACGTATGAAAACTTTAAGTTTTTATGACGTAGAAACAAACTGTGATGAATATAAAATCTCACGAGTGTATGGAAGAACGCATAAATGATACAATTGAATTAAAATTGTCACACGCATTTAAAAATACTAAGGCACACCCGTTTAATTGCTAGTGCCAGCATATTTCGTACAAAAAATACAGTAGTCGTTCATATCACGCGCATTTGGTATTCTACGCAGATTTATTTCTCGTTTGCGATTTCCACAAGGACGCGTGTACGCGTAACATTGTTAAATTAGTGGCACCACAAGAACACATACTTTCTCACATTATAAATAATTTTTACCATTTTCGTGAATCCAGCGAGTTCCACGAAAATTAGACGTGCGCCATTTTTCAAGGGTCTTTTCCTGCATTCGTGAAAAAAGAAAGAAAAAATGTGGAACCGATTGTGAAAATAAAAAAAAATGCATTAACTCTTTTTGATATAATAATTGTTTTAAAATTGCTTATTTGAACCCAATTCTAGATATACATTTCCAGATAACTTTAGCTCCGTACGGATGATTCGCCGATCTGGGTAAATAAATGAAGTATTTTAATCAGTAGGACAAAATAATCAATGGATATTATTACCAAGATTGAGATAACCATTTACATTTCCTATAAATGGAATGAAATTTAATTACGGTTCATCTCTGTAGATAATTACATTTATCAGAAACAAGAGAACACACATGGTAGCGAAAGGATTTAGTAGCGTGCCCCAAACATCAGTACGATTACGTGAATGTTTATATGAAATTATATTATTTAAGGCGCTTCGACGGGAAACGAGTGCAAATAAATATATTGGTGCAGATATGCTTTCATTGGAAGAGATATTGGTATATTCGAACAAAACGCAAATGACAATTATAGTGATTCATAAGTAACGACGTAACGTTCTGTCAAAAAAATTTTAACCTGGTTGTTTTCTTCCGTTAGTCGATGTACGTGTGTGAATATTACTTTCTGCGTAGAGACCAACCCGAGTGATTGGGAAGAATTGCATTAGGAAATATTACAAGAAACAGCTCTATCTCACCCTAAGCGACAGATGCGCACGCTCAGTTGGGACTTATGGATGGAAGATACTTCGACGTAAAAGTAGTGTATATAAATATATTGGCGCAGATATTGGTACATTTGAACAAAACGCAAATGACAATTATAATGATTCGTAAGTAACGACGTAACGTTCTGTCAAAAAAAATGTTAACCTAGTTGTTTTCTTCCGCTAGTCGATGTACGTATGTGAATATTACTTTCTGCGCAGAGACCCTACCCTATCCAGAACAGCCCTTTCCCATCCTTAGCGACAGATGCGCACGCCAGATGGGACTTCTGGATAGCGCTAGGGGGGCTAGAAACGAGATCCAAACACTTCATTCGCGCGATGCCTGCCCTGCCCTGCCCCGCTCATGGCATTCACAAGGATGGTCCGCGCGGCGCGTACCTCGCACTGAGCGGCGGGGGCGGCGGGGGCGGCGGGGGCGGCGGGGGCGGCGGGGGCGGCGGGGGCGGCGGGGGTGGCGGGGTGGTGGGGGCGGCGCCGACATCGTTCCCACGCGCAGGTAGTCCGCGGACGTGTCTAGCGCGCGGGTCCGCGGCTCAGGCGGCCCCGCCCCTGCCCCGCCGCCGCCGCCCCCGCCGTCGTCGCGGGGCGGGCGCGCCGTCTCGCACAAAGGCGAGGAAATCGCCCACAATCGGGGCGGCGCGGCGCCCTTCCGCTCACCTGCCCTCTCGCCCCGGCCGCGCGGCGCGGCGCGGCGCGGCGGTGTTCGGTTCCTGCGGGATAACAAGCGCCTGAAAACACGTGGGCGACGCCCGGTGAATACGATTTCAAGCCGCTTCGAATAAAACGAAATGTGATTTTAATATGGCCGACTGGCCGTGGTGATGGTGGGGTGGTGGTGGGGGTAAATCTTCCATCCAAATGGCAATGGCAACTATCAGATAATATATGCGATTAGTTAATAATATACTAGATTTTATAAATGTTACAAAATATTGATAAATGCTCTAAATTATTTTTAAAATAATTGCTTCTTTAAAGATCTAATTCCTTGAATATTATCTGAAAAAGTGCTGGGGAAGGGACCACACGGAATTTGCGTTTAGGATATCTAGGGATTATTTAAGGCGAGATACATTTGTAGTATTTGATTTGAAAATTACCACGTACGAGTAAATACAGTAAACCCGCATTAAAACGAATTCCAAGGAACCGAAGTAATCCGAGTTCGTGTTATTATGTATTCGTGTATTATGAATGACCGTATTACCGTAATTACTTGCTGGGACCGAAGCTGTGTTGGTGCGAAATTTGTGTTAAGCGAGTTCGTGCTAACGAGGGTTTACTGTAAATTCTTTCTTCTCCACGTCACGGCTGCCTGTTCCGTCCTCACTATTTCTCTACATTTTATCCTTGGCCTTCTTACGTCTCTTCTTCATGTTGGTGGATAACACAAAGCTGCCTTGAAAGTCGATTATCAATCATTCTCTGTACATGCTCTGCCCATACGTGTATTTATTGCAATGGAAGAGAACAGGGGAAAAGGGTACAAGGTGGGGAGAGGGAGTCGTTTCACGTGATTTTTTTATAAATCTTTAATGGTTTCTCCAATGATAAGCCTTTGCAGTGCTTGATTTATAACATTTTAGGTCACGGAACGCGCCTCAAAAGAATTATTAATTTAATTGAAATAGTTATATATTCACTATATAATTTAACATTTATACCAGGTACCAGAACGTAGTTCCGTTACGTTTCGCCAGAAATCAAGCCCTGAGCCTTTGTAAATATATTCTGTCAAGGTATTTGAAATGACTCTTATGAAATATTTAAATAGCGGAATTGGAAAAATGTCGGCGTGATCCAGTAATATAATTGAATAGATGATTCATTAGCCTGTAATGAGGTCTCGCCATTAGTTGGAATTGATCTCATGCATGTAAATATATATTGTAATAGAGATTACAGAACTTATAGAACTTGAACTACTTAGAGAAATCTTACCTCGGAAGTTCAAACTTATTACTTTTAAATGAATTGCAACCCTTATGGATTTCTAAGTGTCGATCCCACGTCCTACAAAATATAAAGTTTTCTGTGACCTAGATGTGAAGTGCTTGAGATTGGATAGCTGTAACTCACTCAGCAGGTGAAATTTAGATATTCGCCTTTTTCGTTTTTGCTGAGGTAGGCATGTCTGTGGCGAAGTAGTGTAATACAATACAGTAATGTATGCCGTATATTTTAACCCTTACGGAAACATGTCTAGTAGTCCGTTGTCATTACTTCATAATGTAGTGGGTCAATGCTCTTTCGTATGCGACCGTCGTCACCCTAAGACCTTTCAGTTGACCAATCATCCACACAGAGCATATGTCTCTGTGCATGTGTTTATGTCTGTTTGTGGCTGTCTGTTGCCTGATGGTCACTGACTTTAGAAAACGTATCTGTCATACTGACCGGATGTTTCATCATCCGTAAGGAACGTCTAGGTATGTGAGACCATGTGTTTTTTGTTACGTAGTATTCATATCGTATAATTTTAGAGCGAATAATTTTATAAATACTATATTCATATTTTATTATATTTTTATAATTATTTATATTATATTTATATAATTTTATATTATTGATGTTTTAGTGTGACAAAAATACGATGTCATCTTACGTCTTATCACGAATGTTTCATCGACGTGTGGCGGTAAATTGTCAAGAGCTTCAAGGGTGAGGGTAATATGTAACAGTGATAAAAATGTCTAGATGATTTCGTAGTGGTTGCTGAGGAGTGAAGATGAATTAGAAGATAAAATTCACACTTCAGGCGCATATGCTGACAATGAAGGGAAACTTTAAATTGAAAATGAGGGAATGCATGGAAATGAAATAGTGAAAGTAATAATGATGAAAATGACCTTGTAGAAACCGTACAAACAATCGTTACACGTAATTCTCAAAGCAAAATTCTTCCATTTTCCATTGGAAAAGAGGTGGAAAAAATTTACATATTAAAAATAGAAGCCATCAAGTACAAGGAGAACTTTAAATCTTAACATTATTCGTCAAATGCTTTTTCTAATTCAGTGTTTTTTTCGTTTGTCATTATTGTTTTGAATATATGTTTAGTCATACTACTCGTAAATCATAAAGTGGCTCTTTTATAACTTTCTCTTCAGAAACGGTTATTATAACTCTAATAAATCAGAAAATAAATCGAAAAAAATAAGCAAGTTCCTCACTGTATGTGCCGGAAGTTTCTAATTATGAACTTTCGGCGCATGTTTCTGTTTCAGAGTTAATTCAATAAATGTGCTTTTATGTTGATCATCTGATCTACAAAAACCTTTGAACTTTCAACTGCCTCTCTCAGGGCCGGATTTAGATTCTGCAGACCTTCAAGCACGAAATCATATTTTTTCATCAACTAATCAAGGAGCGTTTGGGGAAAATGACACGAAGAAGTATGAAAACTCTCTGTTTAACTTTTGATCTCGGGTTGAAACTGAACAGATTTGAAAAGCAGAAAATGAAGATACACTATTTCCAGGATCTTCGAAAAAACAAGGTACCTCATTTTCTGCTAAAACGTATCAGAAGATGTAAAATACAAATTCCTGTATGAAATTTGTATACTACATAATTTTTTCTTTTTTGAGATAATATTGAAATTGAGTAAACACATTCCCAAGAGAAACATGTGAACTAATGTTTCATTTGCTCTCCATAATGTTAACTTTGCATTTTTGGTTTATTATTTTAGATATTTTCCGAGTGAAGAGCTTGGTAAAGATATGTATTTTACTTATTTTTGTTACAAAGTTATTGAATAGGACAAGTCTTAAATTTTATTTATGTACTGGGTACTTGTCAATGGGACGCATAGGTCAGTAGAACACGAGGCCCTCCGCGACAACACCTTCATTTTGGGGACAACACCTTCATTTTCATTCACAAGGGGACTCATGCTTAAGGTGAGATTCGAACCCGCGACTCTTTGGACCGCAGCGCTGAGTCGGTACGCGTTCTTAGCCACCTCGGCCATCCAGGTTTGCGGCACTAGCACATACTTCCCAGAAACATGCTTTCTCATCAAATATACTTGTGGGGGTGAACCTCTCACTACCTCATTCCCTTTTATTATAGTTGGAACTTCCACAAAATTTTCCTATTTCCCAAGCCTCCTTTTTCCCGCCACATCTCCGCTCACCTGCTAGCTACCTTCCACCTTATTCTGCACCCTCGATTTCCGACACCCGGGCACTCCAGTAACCCCTCTCCCCTCCCCCAGACCCTCTGCTCACCGCGATATCCACTTTGCCATGGGACTCCCCTCCTCCTGCCTCCCCTCTCGGTCCCCCTCCACCCACAACCCTCCTCAGGGCTTACGCCCTCGGGCCGCGTAAGGTTTCTTGTGCACGCTCCCACCCCCGCTCCCGCCCACGCCCCTCCCCCTCCTGCCTCCGCCAGAGTGGGGGAAGGAGCCCGGGGAGGCCTCCCTTGCAAGTTCAAGTTTCGGAAAAGTTTGCTGTAACATATAGCAGCCCAATATCACAGCCGAGTAGCTCCCGAGAAATATCAATGAACTTTTCGAGCTGTTTCCTGTTCTTTTTTTGCGCCGCGCTGTTAACATGGTGTTGGAGCGTTGCACTCTCTAGAAAAGCCTCTTTGTAAGGCGATGGTCTTTGAGTGAGCGAATTAAAGTTTTTATTTGACAGGGGTACATGATCAGGAAGCGAAGAGACCTGGAGATTTGTGGGATAAAAACGGTAGAGGATGTGAGAGAAATTAATGACAACACGAAATGGGAATTCAATAATGGTGTTGGATAACATATGAAGAATTAGAGTCCGCCCTATGTTGTAAAATTCATCTAACCAAATTGTTCTGCAATAAGGTTTCAATATGAAACCTCCGTTTCATTTTCATTGAAATTTGTAACCTATTGCAGATATCAAAGTTCATTTCAAATTACATATACTTTTTCTCTCATTACAATTTTATTATCTATTCGCAAAAGCAGGAAGTCACAGAAATCGGTACCTTCATTTCTCTTGAATTATTAATGCTAGTTAGTAGATTGAATTAGAATTAAAATACATACGAATTTCGAATAATCTGATTATTTTATTAAGTTGAGCGGTTGCTGAAATATTATTAATTTTTATTATTAATAACTTTATTATTATTATTATTGTCGCGGCTGTGAACACTTTTGGAAGTGCGCGCCTAGAGGGCAGCGCTCGGCGGCAAGTAGAGGAGTCAACAGAGGCAGCGGAGCCTGACAAACGCCGCCCAATCCCGAGCGACGAGCTGGCCGGAGAGCCAGCGGACGGAGTGCGGATCTACAGCGCCGCCCGCTTTAAGAGCGGGCGCCGCCCGCCCGGAGAGCAGAGCGCAAGAGTCGTGATTATTGGTGTGTTAGAGCTAGGAGATTTGTAACGGATAAAGTTGTAATTGGCCCGGCGAAGTTATTAGGAAATTCTTGTTGTTGTAACGGTTAGACCCTGCTCTGTATTGGTACATCTCCTGGCATTTTGGAATTTAACTTTGGCTATTGTAATACGGTACATTCTTTTGGATTTGGAATTGTACCGTGAGTTCTTTCTGTGTAATAAATCTGTGTTGTCTAAAAGCGTGTGTTATTCCAAACATAACAATTGGCGACGAGGATAAAACTTTTGGCAAAGTTTGTTTTCGTGTTGTCGCTGGTAGCAGCAAGCGACGAAGTATTGAGTGCATCAGCCTGGTGTTCTACAAGCGAAAAATGGCAAGCACACCAGCTCAACCGGAATTGGCGCAGGTGCTGCAGTTCATCCAGCAACAGCAGCAACAATTTATGCAGCAAATGTTGGAAATGCAGGCCAAACAGCATTTAGCGCAGCTAGAAGCGCTCAAGGTGGTGAGTCAAAACAAAGGCAAGCAACAGCCTGCACCTTTTGACCCGTTTAGGCCGCAATTAGAAAGTTGGAGTGATTACGCGGAAAGACTTGAACAGCATTGGATTTTTGTGGGGTCGAAAGTGAGGAGAGTAAAAGGGCAGCATTCCTGAGTTATAGTGGTAGTGAGATTTGCACCCTATTAAAAAAGTTGTGTACCGGGCAAGAGATTAATAAACTTATGTGGTCAGAAATTAAAATTATACTAGACAAACATTATGAGAGGAAACCACATGTGGTCGCGGCCAGGTATGCGTTTTTCCAGTGTAGAAAGAGAGAAAAAGATACGCATGCTGAATGGATTACGGAACTGAACGGGCTAGCAAAAAACTGTGAGTTTAGGTGTCAGTCGGAATCTTGTAAACAATCTTATGCAGAAACTTTGATTAGGGACGTAGTGATTCTGCATACACCCGAGGACGGCATCAGAATGCAAGCTCTTAACAGTAGTGACCCGTCGCTTCAAGAAGTGCGTAGACTAGCAACGACTTTTGAAGTTACGACGCAAGCAGCAAGGCAGATCGCGGAGGATAATCAGGTTATGCAAGCAGGCTCCGGGGGAGACCTCCGCCGCGATAACACCTTGGAACGCAAGATAAGGGGCCGGCCGCGGCGCCATCGATCGGTAACCTCTACCAGCTCGGGCGAGTCTGGTGACGTCAGGTGGGCACCGCGTTATCAGCGGCGATTAGATAAGCAGGGCAGTACGCCTGGTGGCAGCGGTGGAAGTTCCGATAACCAGATAAGGAAGTCGTGTGGTAATTGTGGAAAGGCACACCAGAGGTGGCAGTGCAGATTTAGACAAGCGCAGTGTTTCAAGTGCGGTAAAGTGGGCCACATAAGGGAAGTGTGTTGGCAGGTAAAACTAGAAAAGCGGGAAAGAAGGAAGTTAGCTGAGCAAGAAGAGATGGATATCAACACAGTGAATCAGGTGCTAAATAGTAAGGGACAGAATAGGCTGATCCTGGATTTAGAGTTAGGAAAAAATAAAGTAAAATTTTTGGTAGACTCAGGCGCAACGGTTACTTTAATAAATCTAGAAACATATAAAAAATTGGGTTGTCCCCAGGTAAAGAGAGTAGGAAAAACCAGTTTTCGGATTTGGTAAAGATCCGATTAGAGTGATAGGAAAAGTGAAAATTCCCGCTGTATACAAGAACAGGAAAGCAGTTCTGGAAGTGATCGTAGTAGATAGGTATGACGTAGTGAACATTTTGGGCCTAAACAGTTTTGAGAAGATTGGTTTAGGAGTGGTAGATAATGTGTTTAATTTACAACAGGAGAAGGTTTCGACATTGGTCGACGAACTGAAAAATGAATTTTCTGAAGTGTTCCAACCTGGTTTAGGTAGATGCAAAAAGTTTGAGGCAGAACTTAAATTTAAAGAGAACAGTAAGCCGAGATTTTTTAAGGCACGGCCAGTGCCGTGGGCCATTAAAGGGAAAGTTGAAGCAGAGCTAAAGAGGTTAGAGGAACAGGAAATTATAACTAAAGTGACAACGAGCAGTTGGGCTACGCCATTAGTGGTAGTGTCGAAAAGCAACGGGGATGTGCGTCTTTGTGGTGATTTCAAGAGTACGGTGAATGAACAATTGGAAATTGAACAATATCCAATTCCCAAGCCGGAAGATTTGTTTTTTAAATTGGCAGGTGGTCAACAGTTCACTAAGATAGATTTAAAAGACGCGTACTTGCAAATTCCCCTCTCGGAAGAAGCACAAAGAGTGTTAGTAGTGAACACTCCTTTAGGACTGTTCCGATATAATAGGTTGCCATTTGGAGTTGCGTCAGCAGCTGCCATTTTCCAGAGAGTGCTGGAGCAGATAACGTCTCAGGTGAACGGATGTA
Source organism: Teleogryllus occipitalis (assembly GCA_011170035.1). NCBI lineage: Eukaryota > Metazoa > Arthropoda > Insecta > Orthoptera > Gryllidae > Teleogryllus > Teleogryllus occipitalis. The sequence continues at coordinate 95,721 of BLKR01015131.1, read as the reverse complement.
TCAACTATCTGGACGATATCATCGTGACAGGAAAAAACAGTGAGGAACACATAGGAAACTTAAAGAATTTGTTAGGACTTTTGGCCGAATGGGGTTTCAAGGTAAACTTGACGAAGTGTGAATTTTTTAAGCAACAAGTGACATTTCTAGGCCATGAAGTTACAGAATCCGGTATTAAGCCTACGCAGCACCATGTGGAGGCTATAAAGAACCTCCCCGCCCCCAAGAATGTAAAGGAGCTCCAAGCCTTGGTGGGGAAAATTAACTATTATAATAAATTCATAAAAAACTTTTCGTCAATTGCAGCCCCTTTAAATGCATTAAAAAAGAAGGGAGTAAAATTTGTGTGGTCACCAGAATGCGAGGTGGCACTGGATAAGTTAAAGAAAGCGATCGTCAGAGCAACGCAGCTTAATCATTACATCCCCGGTAGGTTGACGTCGATCGCGACCGATGCGTCTGATTATGGAGTGGGGGCAGTCTTATCGCAAAAAGATGAAGCAGGTGTAGAGCGCCCCATCGCTTTCGCGTCCAAAGCTTTAAACAAACATCAGAAGAATTACTCCCAGATTGAAAAAGAGGCGTTAGCAGTGATTTTTGGGGTAAAAAAATTCAACGAGTACGTTTATGGTTCCAAGTTTCACATCATCACGGACCATAAGCCATTGGTGCAATTGTTTCACATGGGTAAAAGGTTGCCGGAAAGTATGGCGAAAAAGTTACAAAGGTGGGCTTTGTTTTTAACAGATTATCATTACCAGATCCACTATAGGCCCACGACACAGCACGCCAATGCAGACGCGCTGTCCAGGTTGCCAGCAGGTCCAGACTTGGATTTTGACGAGTCGGAGGAGGCCTGCCAGCAAATCGACCAGGAAGATTTGGAAGTACTGCAGGATTTCCCCATCACAGCCGCAACGATTGCGTCAGCCACGGACCAGGACAAAGAGTTGCGAATAGTTAGAGATTATGTTAGGAAAGGTTGGCCAAGAAGTGATATAAAGTGTGGTACTGCATGGTGTAACAAAAAAGACGAGTTGTCAGTTAAGTCAGGTGTATTGTTACTCACCAGTGAGCAAGGGACCAAGGTGGTGATACCAGGGGTCCTCAGGAAGCGGGTACTAGAATTACTACACCAAGGTCATTGGGGAATAGTGAATACTAAACAGTTAGCTAGGCGCCACTGCTATTGGCGCGGCATGAATCAAGACATTGAACAGTTGATTAGGAACTGCAATGCGTGCCAGATGAACCAGTCCGCCCCGCGTCAAGATTGGCACTCGTGGCCGACGCCGGAGGCGCCTTGGGAGAGGATACATGTAGATTTTGCCGGTCCATTTTGGGGGAAGATGTGGCTGGTGGTAGTGGACGCATTATCCAATTTCCCGTTTATTGTAGAGATGGGAGTCACCACGGCCGCGGCAACAATAGGTGTATTAGAAAAGATTTTCGTGTCAGAGGGTCTGCCGCAGACATTGGTGTCCGATAATGGTCCCCAGTTCACGTCGGAGGATTTTTTCAAATTCTGTAGAGCTAACGGCATCAAGCACATATGTGCGCCGCCGTTCCACCCTCAGTCCAATGGGGAGGTGGAGCGGTGCGTGCGCACATTTAAAACAGCTATGAAGAAAGCAAGAGACGCCGGAGCCGAGAGAAGCAGGGCGTTGATGAGGGTGCTGGCGACCTATAGAACGCTGCCTGGGCCGGAAGGAAAGAGTCCGGCAGAGATCCTGCATGGGCGACAGCATAGGTCGCTCTTGTCATTGTTAAAACCAGGTAACGCTCGCAAAGAAGAGGAGCTACAGCCAAGATTCCAGGTAGGCAGTAAGGTTTATTGTACTTCATTTAAGAAGGAGCCTGCCTGGTGGCCTGGTGTGGTGACCGCAGTGCGCGGGAGTAAAGTTTATGAAGTATTGACCTATAGCAAAACAGTAGTGAGGCACCAGGGGCAGTTGCGCCCCAGGTACACTTTGGAGCCGGTAGATACATTAAAGGAGGGATCCGAGAGAAATATTAGGGAAAGAGCTATGAGGGAACTCATGTTGGATGGCCCGTTACAGGAACAGCCCACAGAGCCGCCGCCCGCGCCGGAGCTTCCGGCGGTAGCACCGAGGAGGTCTACCAGACGCCGTGTACGTTTTGCACCGTACACGACGTTTTCAAGAGGGGAGGTGTCGCGGCTGTGAACACTTTTGGAAGTGCGCGCCTAGAGGGCAGCGCTCGGCGGCAAGTAGAGGAGTCAACAGAGGCAGCGGAGCCTGACAAACGCCGCCCAATCCCGAGCGACGAGCTGGCCGGAGAGCCAGCGGACGGAGTGCGGATCTACAGCGCCGCCCGCTTTAAGAGCGGGCGCCGCCCGCCCGGAGAGAGCGCAAGAGTCGTGATTATTGGTGTGTTAGAGCTAGGAGATTTGTAACGGATAAAGTTGTAATTGGCCCGGCGAAGTTATTAGGAAATTCTTGTTGTTGTAACGGTTAGACCCTGCTCTGTATTGGTACATCTCCTGGCATTTTTGGAATTTAACTTTGGCTATTGTAATACGGTACATTCTTTTGGATTTGGAATTGTACCGTGAGTTCTTTCTGTGTAATAAATCTGTGTTGTCTAAAAGCGTGTGTTATTCCAAACATAACAGTGATGGTGGCTTGACTCATAGCCGACGAATCTCGTCGTTTCGGTATCCATTCAAAATTTTGCCTTTTCTCTGTCAAGAAGACGTGACAAGCCTGAGGAAGTCATTTATTTATTTATTTATTTATTTATTTAGTCAAAAACAGTCAAAAATTGCCTGTGACGTATGGGGGAGAAAATCATCTGCGCACGCTTTCTTGAGTTTCAGAATCCCTTCCCAACAATTTAACTATTAATAGTTGAAAGATTAATAATAATAATAATAATAATAATAACAAATTTTAAAAAGCGAGAGATTAACATATAGCAATACTTCACATGAGCTTGCTTACCTGGTATTTAGAAAAGTAGGGACCACGTCTTGAATGTGATATCAATTTCCTGAAGTAATATGAACTTTCACGGCCGTTGTAAACAAAACTATAACCTTATACCCAGGGAGTTGTCTGTACTATATGACGCAACTTCGATCGATTGCAACTCGCGAAACCAAATAATGAAACTAGTGGCGCTACAACAACACATACTTTCTCGCATTATTTCTAAATTTGCAAATTTCGAAAAGTCAGATAGTTCAACGAAAATGAGACCAGCGTTCTTCTTTTAAGACTCTCTTCTTCTATCTGTGAAAAAAAATTGGAGCGGCTTTTGAAAAATATTTTTATAAATTGCATAAAATTCAAGCTCAAATTTACGCAAACACTATTCTTTTTTTCTTTTCTGCGAGTGGAACTACACCATGCGGCGTCTCTCGCACCCAAGCTTCCATCTTCTTCTATCTTGCCAATCATCATCTCCGATGTGACGATCTCTCATTGTCTGTCGCACACCGTCATACCACGTGAGTCTTGGTCTACCTCTCTTTCTGTGCATTGGCACCTGCCACCTCCAAGTTTTTAATGGCCATCTTTCCTCCGGCATTCTTCTAAGGTGACCATACCATTTTAGCCTTCTCCCTTCTACTGTATCCATTATATCCGACATGACACCCATTTGCTGCTTTATATTTTCATTCCTGATTCTTTCCATTAACGTTACACTACAGCTGCGTCTCCAAAACTCCATTTCCATAGCCTTTAACTTTTTCTCATTATTTTTGAGATCTCCCACAATTCAGCACCATACAGTGATATACTTTCCACAATTGCTTTATAAATTCTAATTTTCACTTTATTAGAAATATTTTTATTCCATATTATTGAATGCAATTGCCGAATAGCAGATTTTCCTTGCCGAATGCGATGTTTAATTTCCTCTCCACTGCCCCCTTGGTCTGTTAAAATTGTTCCTAAATACTTATACGTCTGACAACACTTAACAACCGAGCCATCCTCCATTACTAAATCTTTTCCTGTCCCTCCTACCACCATGTACTCTGTCTTCTTAAAATTGATTTTCAAGCCCCATTTTCCATATTCCTCATTTAATTTCCTTAACATATAATGTGCATCGTCTTCATCCTCTGCGAATATCACTTGGTCATCTGCAAAATTTAGTGAATATAACATATCGTCATTCAATTTTATTCCCATCCTTTCACATTTTATCTTCCAGTTTTTTAGAGCTTCTCCTAGATATATTTTGAAGAGAGTTGGTGCAATACAACACCCCTGTCTTAGCCCTTTATTTATTTTGATTTCTTTTGATATGCTATTTCCTAATTTGACATAAGCGATATTGTCCGTATATAACTCTCTAATGGCCTTAATATACACGCTATTAATATGGTGGTTTTCCATGGCCATCCACAATTTTGAAAGGGGGACACTGTCGTACGCCTTTTGCAAGTCAATATAGACTAGATGTGTCTCAAGGTTATGCGCCAGCCGCTTATCTGTAACTTGTCGGATGGTAAATATATTATCTGCGCAGGATCTACCAGCACGAAAACCACTCTGTTCTTCCATTTCATTTATTTCATTTTCCAATCTGTTTTTAATAATTTTACCATATATTTTACCAAGGGAACTCAGGACAGTTATACCACGGTAATTGGAGCAGTCCTCTTTATCTCCTTTTTTAAATATATTGGAGATATAACCCACTTTAAAGACTTCAGGTATCACATGGCCCCTGAGACATGCATTAAATAATTATGAAAGCTGTTCAAACAACACCGATGGAGCTGATTTTATTAGTTCTATATTTATCCCACCGGGTCCGGGAGCTTTACCGCTTTTGAAACTTTTCACCACTTTCTCAACTTCAGTTGCTGATATATCTTCTACCGGATTGTCAGATGTATCTTTCAACTGATATAGAGTGCGGTATTCTGCACGGTGTTCCTGCAAAAGTTCTTTGTAATACTTTTCCCAGTTTTCTAAGCTTATAAGCTGCAAATGTCCATATCTCACTTCATTTGTTCTCTGTTGTTTCAACACTTTCCATGCCTCCCGTGATCTTGAGCTTCCAATGGTCATGCTGATTTCTTGACACTTGATGTCCCACATATCATTTTTGGCTTTTATAATCTCCTTTTTTACTTCTCTACATATTCGTGTGTAAGTTTTTCTGTCTTCTAGATCATGGGTCGTCAGCCACTTTTGATAGGCGTTTTTCTTCTCCCGTACCCTTTCAGCAAATTTGTCATTCCACCAATACGTCCCGGTTCTCTGCTGCTTCCTTTCAATTTTCCCCAAACTTTCATATGCCGCTTCATGTATGTACTTTGTTATATCTCTGTACATTGCTTTTGGAGAGGAGTCATCCACAATTTGCAACTTCCCACTGAGCCTTAGCTTACATACAAGAACAGGATTGATGGGTCTTCTAGTAAACTCAGTTTGTACTTAATATCTTCGCCTTTTCTTCTAGAGTCTTGTTCTTTTATTTGATTTTTTACTTTTCCATTTTGGAAGGGGAAAAGACATTTGGCTCGCAAAAGGAAGTGGTCAGATCCGCACTCTGCACCTCTATAAACTCTACATTCCTCCACTCTGGTCTTATTACTCTGTTTACCAATAATGTAATCAATTATAGAGTATAATTTCCTTGATGGTTGAGACCAGGTATATTTATGGATATTTTTGTGCTGAAAAAAACCATTCCATATCTTCAATTCATATTGCTCGCACACATCTATCAGTCTTTCCCCATTCCCGTTCTTTACATCTTCTCCAAATTTCCCTACAACATTTCTTCCATATTGTCTTCCTACTTTTCCATTAAAGTCGCCCATTAAATATATTTCCTTCCTGTTTCCAATTTGCTCCAGAAGGTTCGTCAAGTTGGTAAAAAATTCAAATTTTTCGGTATCAGTTGCACTGTCCGTGGGCGCATAGGCGGCAATTACGATCATATCGTACCCTTTCAGACGCAGATCAACTCGTAGTAGGTTTTCATTTATACCATCCCATTTTTTTATATGATGTTTTAAAGATTTGCGTATGGCAATGGATACTCCTTTCTTTGCCCTGTTTTCTTTATTTACTCCGCTGTATATGTGAACGTAATTTTGAATCTCTTCCAAACCCTTCCCTTTCTTTTTAGTTTCAGATAGGGCAGCAACATCTAAATTTAACCTGTCTAATTCTCTAAAAACGTCGGATTCCTTTGTGGCTATGCCTTGCACATTCCAAATTCCAAAATTCATATACCTATTTCGAAGGCCAAGTCGTCGTCGTAGACTAGCATGATTCCGAGGCTGCAAACACTACTCGTTTATTCAAAAAACTTGATCGTGACGTTTTTTAAAGGGTATAATTTTTACAATAGACTTTGTCTAAAGCAATAACCTCAATCTTCAAATTTTTAGTTTTGAAATGTTAACTTCTTGCAATAGGTGCTATTTTTAGAAAAAATTGTTATTTTTTTAAATTACTTATATATCTCGTAGAATTACACGGAAACTACTCATATTTTTGAAAAATTGAACATGAACTTAATGGAAGAACCGTTAAAACCATAGACCCGTCTTAAAGAAGCAAATTTCGTTAATGAAAAATTTCTATCTTCAATATTATAATTGTAGGAAGACGTCTACAGAGAAATTAACACAGAAATAGAAAAGAAACCAATTTACACAATTCAACTCCTTTTTTATTCATTTAAAATTAAAGATTTCCTTTCTGTGTTTTTACTTTCCTAATGGTCTGTTAGACAACTAAGTATTTTGACGTAAAATGGATTAGAAATGCACGGTTTAACAGATTTAAGGATATTTTAAGTGATGCAGCGAAGGTCAAAGCCAGGAACCTCGTAGCCCACTAGGACACGCGTAGCGAAGCGCTAACTGCAATCCAAAAGTGTTAACATTTATACGCGCCGTACAGAGACACATTCAATTCCCCACAACATGTATACGTCAGGGGGATTTGTGTTATCTTTCTCCATGGGAAGTGATTCGATTCCTTCACGTAGGACACGAGAAGAGTCATTGAGAGACACATTTTATGAAAAGTAAATATTTAGGTAATCCATATATCTTTTGGAAACAAACTAGGAAATCCATGAACAAAATTCTGTAATTTTCGGAACCCATAATGCCTCACCAATATTCCAAAAGCATTCGTAGCCGCTATGATTATGTTGCATGACATTTTATATTGCAATATACTATCTTTAAGTCAGGCATTCATTCAATTAACGTATGATGCTATCGTACCAAACAAATAAATAGTATCTCGTTTTATATTTTCATTTACAAGTAGAAACATAAATAAATTATCGAACATTTATTTTGAATTTTATAAGCGAGGCTTTGTCTATTTAAGGCTTTTCATAGAATTGCACTATTTATTTATTTATTTTTTTACGTCAAAAAAAACAGTTAAAAACTGAGTATGACGTGCTATGGGGAAAAGTGAATTGTGTGCACATTTTCAAAATTCTGTGATCCCTACACTACGTCATATACTACTTAAATTTTGAATTTTTGAAAGGGAGAAAAAAAAACTCCCATGTAATAAAATCTATTTTCAAGGATAAACAAGCAATAAATTTTGAATTTTGAAAGGGAGAAAAAAAACAAAAAAACTCCCATGTAAAAAATCTATTTTCAAGGGTAAATAAGCAATAAATTTTGAATTTTGCAAGGGAGAAAAAAACAACAAAAAAACTCCCATGTAATAAAATCTATTTTCAAGAGAAATAACCAATAAATTTTGGCTCTTATTACTTCCTGCCGCGACAACATGGAAACGATAATTTGAATAATTGTATTTCCCACTGAATTCTAGAAGACGTGCACAGAAAATGAAGTTACATTTACGTCCAGAAGCAAAACAAGGGGCCATCTCAGCATTTGCTCAATGGATCAGGGAAACTGGACGAAAAACCTGATCGAGATGGGGGTCATTGACCCGGAAGCTGTAGTACAATAGTTGTTACAGGTTGTTTATACTTATTTATACAGTCCAAATGGTAAATAATGCATTATGTATCATTGTTAAAATTAATGTTACTTTTCTTGTGATGCTCAGTATAGTCTCTAATTGTATAGAAACAGTTATGCAGCAGAAACGATTTCACTTGGGATTTAAACTTTTCTGTTGAATTTAATCGTTTAATGTCATCTGGCAAAGTGTTGTAAAATAATGTACATGTATTGTATGTGAATTTTTTGTAATGAGCTGTTGATACTGTCACCTGATGAATATGATTTCTACGTCGAGTGTTATAGTAATAGACTTCGGCATTTTCTGAAAAAATATTCCCGCACTTGAGCAAGTCATTTTTTACAAAAACCACTGATTCGTAAATAAAAAGACACGGTAATGGTAGAATTTCTAGATTAATGAAGAGAGGCTTACATGAATCACGTGGGTGGGATTTGGTTATTATTCGTACAATTCGTTTTTGTAATCTAAAAGTCTGGGAGCTATAAGATGTATTTCCCCAGAATATTATGCCATATCTCAGGCGGGAATGAACATTCGCGAAGTATACACAACGAGCAGTATGAAGGCTGACTGAATTTGCAAGAATTCTGAACGCGTAGCATAATGAACTTAATTTTGTGTTCAATTCATTTAAATGGACGTTCCATTTAAGGTTTGACTGAATTGAGAGACCTAAAAATTTTGTTGCCTTAACATCAGTCAATGGTACACTGTTCATTTTCAATGGAGCACAGAATTGTTTATTTGATATGGAAAACTGCATTAAAACCGTTTTCTTTTCGTTTACTATTAATTTGTTATTTCGGAACCAATTTGAAACATCTGATATTGTACTATTTACGGTTTCTTTATTGCAAAGGATGTTCGTATCATCCGCAAAGAGAACCGTTCTTCCGTTTCGAATCGTCGAGGGCATATCGATTACGTAAAGTAGGAACAGAATAGGGCCTAAAATCGATCCTTGAGGAACTCCACATGCAATGGGCAAAGAGTCGGAAAGGTGCGTACGTAATGTTCCATCATTCCAGTAAGGTATTTCAACTCTCTGAGATCGTTGTTAAGGTACGAACATAACCAATCTAGAGCAATACCACGAATTCCATATGAAGGTAATTTGGAAAGTAAAATGTCATGATCAATGACGTCAAAAGCTTTTGAGAGATCTAAAAATAATCCAATAGGTGCCTCGTTTTGATCCAATGATGAGGCGACATCTTTAAGAAAAGAAAATATAGCTGTTTCCGTTGATTTTGATTTTCTAAATCCATGTTGGCAATCTGAAAGCGCGTCGTGTTTAGTGAGAAAGGTTTCCATTCGTACGTAAAAAAGTCTCTCTAATATTTTTGAAAAAACTGATAGAAGAGAAATGGGCCGATAATTTTGAATTTCATTTTTGTTGCCTTTTTTGAAAAGCGGCTTAATTTTAGCTGTTTTGAAAATATCTGGAAACGTTCCAGTGCATAAAGATGCATTAAATATGTGAGTTAACTGGTGTATAATGGCATACGCACAAGTCTTTAACAAAGAATCCGGGAATTCATCTAAACCGGACGAATATTTATTTTTTAGTTTACCGATTATTTTGAGAATTTCATAGGAAGAAGTTTCGGAAACGAACATTGTGTCTAAAATTTTGGGTGAACTGTCTGTTTTTGAATTTTGTGCTGAAGACTCTTAGTGAGATCGGCAGCAATTCTCGAAAAGTATTGGTTAAAGAGATTAGCCACTGTTGCCGGATCGTTCACATTTATATCGTTATATTTTAAAACAACATTCTCTACGGGTTTTCTAGTTGATTTGGTATTATTTTTTATTATATTCCACATTGCTTTTGTTTTATTATTTGAGTTCAAAATATCCTGATCGTTTTTCATGATTTTAGCCTGCCTTATGACTTTTCGTAACAATGTTTTGTATTTTTTAAAGTAGATAAGGAAATCTTGAGATACGTCATGACGTTTAGAAATAAATTAGAGTGTACGTTTATTTTTACACGATGTTCTAATTCCTTTTGTGATCCAAGTATTACTATTTCGTGAAATGTTTAATTTTCTCTTTTTAATAGGAAAGCATGCGTTAAAGTGAAATGAAAGCTTTGAGAAAAATAAATTATATTTTTCATTTGTGTCAATAGCGTTACAAACTGCCTCCCATGATTCTTTCAGCAAGTAGTCCGTAAATAACTTTATGTTAACTTTAGTAAATGCTCTGCACATGCGTGTTTTATTTATTGTGTCAGTATTCATGTTATTAGTAATTGTAAGAATTTGTGCATCGTGGTCACTGTAACCTAGATTATTCGTTATTATTTCATATCTAGTTGTGGTTTTGTTAATTATAATTTGATCTATTGCTGTTTGTGATTTAAGAGTATTCCGTGTAGGTACGTTCACTGTAATATCTAAATTAAAAGAATGAATTAAATTGAGAAACTGCTCTTTTTCGTGGGATTCGCCCAGAAAATCAATATTGAAATCTCCACATACAACAATGGATTTAAAAGAGAGATTACTAATTTTGTTCAGAGTTATCTCTAGATTTTCTACGAAATTGAAATAATCTAAAGCTTGCTTTGTTGGAGGTCTGTAGATGCAGAGTAAAATAATTTTGAACGTAGTAAGATGTACAACTGTTATTTCAAAAACTTTTTCAACTGCATATAAATTGAATTCTGACAAGAAGGTAGAATCAATATTATTTCTTACATAAATACACGAACCTCCGTAAGCAGGGCCTTTATTTGATTCCCTTGCTCTACAATAAGATCCTGCAAGGTAAAAACTAGGAATTTGGAGTGTGTTTAGATCATTATGAGATAACCAATGTTCTGTAAAGCAAAGAACATCTATTTGACTGAGATCACACTCTAATGCTGCCTCGATAAATTCAATTTTATTTGAAAGAGATTGCACATTATGATGCATTATTTGAATATTTTTCATGTACCTACACGGATGCTTTTCTGCTGCATCTGACTCTAGTTGCTATTTATTTATCTCATTTTTACCTCGAGTGCGTGGTCGAAGGAAGTATCGTGTCCCAGCAGTGTTATGCGGTGAGGGAGGGGTTACAGATGTAGGGGAATGAATAATGGGAGAGGTAGTACAAGGATTAGGTTCAGGGGATAAGGTAATTGGGTCCAAAGGGGTTCCGGAGGATGGAAGAGAACTAGGAGATGTAGGTGGGGATGAATCTTGGATAGGATACTGCTGAGGTGTAAGGATGTGTTTGGCAAGTTCGCTACCGAGTGCATGTTTTCCGACAAGGTTCAAGTGAAGACCATGCCGGGTGAAGTGTTTTTCTGAGAGAAAGTTAAGCTCAAATAATTTAACATGTGTGCCTCTCAGATGCAGTTTTAATTTGTTGTTTGCGTGTCTAATTTCTTTGCACAGTGTTGGTTTGTTGTACCAGAAGGGCAGAGTCGAGATTACAATGTTCGTGTTTTGGGCGGCACGTTGTAGTTTGTCAACATGTTGCTCAGGTGTAAAGTGACCACCCAAATTGATGTCATTCTGCCCTCCTATGATGATGACTGTATCCCGTTTGGTGAGAGTTTTTGTGTGGGTGTCCAATTCACTGATCACGTCGGCAAACCTCCCGTTAGGTTTAAACACTAATAAAATGATAGTATAGATATACATTTGTGTAGGATGTGTATCCAAATACGTTGCAAATGCTGTTATCAGATTGTGCGAAAATTACCTTACAACACCCAACATGTACCATTTCCATCTCTAAATTCGTTGCATAACTACTAACAGCGTCTCCAGGGCACACACTTGTATCTGGAACACATGCTAATGTTGTAAAATGTTATATTGTTTAACATTTTCTATTGCAATAAATTTACTTCAAGTGCTTTAACATTCATTCAAATTATGTGTAAAGCATGTACCAAAATAATCAACAGTAAATCGTTAAAAACGTTTTTGTTTTATTGATTCAAATGTAGAACCTGAAATCTTTATCATACACTTCTTTCGATTAAACTTCGCTGCATTTTTGTACATAATTTTCAAAGCAATGACCTAATAAAATCGTAGTAAGACGATATTTTCGTATAAGTTGTGTATGAAAATACGTTGCAAAGGCTTCCATCTGGTGCTGGTAGTCCTACACTCACAACACCCATCAAGTACCATTTTCCATCACTAAACTGCGTTGTATAGCCACCGCCAGAGTCTCCTGGGCACACACTTTTACCTGAAACACATGCCAATAAGCCTTTTTTTATTTCATATTTTTAATAACTTCAACAACAATTAGAACTTCCATATTTTGCTAGCGTCATAAACGAAATAAAACTCACCATTACGATATCCTGCACAAAATTTGTCATTCGTAAGGAATACCAGGAAAGTTTCAGGTACTTCTTTTTCACATACGTCAATACTAACGTAAGGCAAGATTGACTGGCGAAGTTCTTTACTGAAAGTCTCGGTTTGGTTGCCACCCCAACCGGAAACCTGAAAAAGCCGCAATAACATTTTGGCACATAGCCGACATACCAATCCTGCTTGCGAGAAAGAGCAATTATTTTATACAGGATAAAAAATACTTCGGAAAAATAGTTTGACAATTCATTAATTACAACGCCAGTCTTTCCAGGAACAAACAGCGTTTCGTATTGTTGGTCAAAGTCAACACAAATTGGTCGAATTGTGTAAGACATTAAAAGAGGTTCTTTGAGTTTAACAACAGATATGTCACTCATCCAGTTTCTTTGATCGCCTCTAAAACGCGGATGGAGTATTATTTGGTCGATCTAAGACGGAAAACCACAAAACTGCAAGACTGGTTATATCTAATGATTAATATTTTATTAATTCCGTTGACACATACTTCAGGTTTCTGTACATATAGCTCATCAGCATTCCACTCATGGTAGTATTTTCCAGCAGCAATTTTGAAAAGCTTCTGATCCTTCTGCTGGCTAGAAGATTGATCCCAGAAACATTGTGTAGTTTCGTTGATAAAAGGTAAAGTAATGAAAAACACAATAAATCTACGATATTGTACTTAATGTTTTTTTTCTATTTTTTCTTACATACTTCATAAATTAGTTACTAAATACTACTTCATAAATTAGTTACTACATACTAAAAAAGGCGTTATTTACCACAATAAGTGAATAAATAAAACAATTTGAAATTACCAGTTACAATCACCCGATCTGAAATAATAGTGCCTCCGCAAAGGAGGGCCATTTTTCCTTCAAACTTCAAATACACGCCAGCATGCCATGGAATCGCCAAAGCAGTGGTTTCCTTTGACAAATACCACCAATAGTGGTAACCACGTAATGGATTAATTTCACCACATTCTAAAACACACATTAAAGTACATATGTATATTAATAAAAAGAAGCTTTCCTTAGCCGTACATTTCAAAATCAGAAAGCAAAATCTTCACTGCAATAGACGAAAGCGGAAACTTCCGTGACCGTTCTTCCACCCTCGATGATTATGATGTAGATATCTGTTTTGGCTTAGCACATTTAAGGCATAATTTTACATTATGAAATGATGATGTAATAATGGGTATTAATACACGAGTGTGATATTACGATACGAGCGAGGTATGAGCGAATATCGTAAACTTCACACGAGTGTATTAATACCCATTACATCGAGTTTCATATGGTACTTTTTCTATGACTTACGGTAACTTTTATAAGTTAAACTTTTACGTTGAATCATTCCGTCACAGTTGATATGTAGGATTCAGCAAGGCCACCTAGCGGACAGCTATCCTACCTGCCGCAGGGGGCTTTAGAATTAGCCAGTTTTTAAGGACACACGGCAGCAACATATACGTAACATACAAGAACTCGCTTTATCATATTAACGTCAGTCAAATGTACCCTCTACCACTACCACAGCGCTAGTCAAATAAGATAAAAGTAAAATTACATCCAATGTATTTTAAATAATATTCCACATAATAATACTGATATTAATATATATATATATATATATATATATATATATATATATATATATAGTGACGTTTGAGGCATCGCCACAAACCCCACAACGCTCACGCAGCATCGGCGGAGATGTGAAGATCGAAGGAATACCAGGAAGCCGATTACAGATCGCAAAAGGCGCTACCTATTAGTTGCGGCCTGAAGCGCGGCGGCGGTGTACTTCCGCATTATGGGCAGCGCGGCAGGGTTGCACCGTGATGTCACGTCACCATTTAAACGGCGGAGCAGCGAGAAAAGGGGCCCTTCTTATGTGAGACGCCGAGGTGAGAAGTCGAGTAAGATAGTGGGGTAGTTGTTGGAGAGAAGCCGTAGTAGTTCTTGAGGCGTTAGGAAGTGGGAGAAGTGATATAGTAACGAGGCTACGTGATTTAAGTAGAACACTGTATGAGACGGTTGTAAGAACTGTGAAAATTTAGGACGGAGCAGAATAGTGGCCGTGACTGTGGAACTGTGCGAGTTTTATAAAGAATTAGTGAAACGACACGCCAGCTAGCACACGCAGAGAGACTGGGCAATACGCATACTCGTTTCGCAAGATAGGCGGGCGAAAAAAAGACGAGACGTGTATCTGGTGGCGGGCGTTAAGAAGACTGGTCCGTGGATCTGGTGGTGGGCGCAAAGAAGACTGGTCCCTGGATCTGGTGGCGGGCGCAAAGGAGACCGAGTGGCCTTCGGAGCGGCATCGAAGCGGGCTACGTGGCAGGAACGCGAGTGGCGGCACGGCTGGATTTCCAGATTTGCATAAAACTGAATTGGGAGACAGGAACTAGAAAAGGTAGTGTTAGCACCAGAAACCAGAATACTAAATTTTTGCATGTTCGCCTTAAAACTGAGTAACGGCGAAGTATTTGATATAACCTCGTACGCCAGTGGTACATTTCATTCCGAAGCTCATCTATCCCCGTTATTTGTGAGGAAACTTTAGGTTTCTCAAAACAGCGTCTTTCTGAATTACCGTCGTTTCTATTACCATAATCCTTTTTGAAAATCTCTACATTCAGACCCATTTTTTCTTTGAATTGAATATGAACAAGAAACGCATCCAAATGCAAACTGTAGTTACACTATTATTTCATTAAAAACAATATAATAATAGTTTTATAACAAAAACAATGTAATAGAAATAATTATTGGTATGTAACTTAGGAGTTACAAATGTTACATTCCGATCAATTGTATTTTTGATTTAATTTATATACATTTAAAAAGTGTAACGATGATTTTCTTTTATATCACGTACGTATTTGATCTTTCATTGAGTGCACACCCTTCTTGAGGACGAATTTTGATGTGACATATTATGCAAATATTACTTTTATGTACAATTTTTAATGAAATGAAAAGTGCGTTATCCAGTCCAGAAGATGTATTATGTACGTAAATATTGTTTATGTAATATTAGTAAATAGTCATAATCTATTACAAAAATTAAAAATATTCATTTTTAGTTTATAATATTGAGAAAATTTGTTATTTCAGTAAAAAATAAACTTCCCTCTCCCCTATTAACTGCGTTGTAAAAGCAGTTTCTATTCTCAGGATGGATCTTGAGTCATATTTGGCGGTCACATGCGCTTGACGAAAAGTTAATTATTTGTAGTTACTAATGGGGCTAGTTGGGGCATGATTTTACAACTGGGTTCAAAAGAGGATACATTCAACATGTAAATGAAATTAGAAACATTGCGTAATCCCGAGAAATTGGTAACTTTCAGTCTACGTGAACTTACGAGTAATTAAAATTACTGTATTAATTTGATGTATTATAATATTTCATCCTAAGTCGGTATTAAGCATTAATGCATTATAAAACGTACATGAAAATACTCTACAAACCTTCAGGAAGAGAATCCATACTGCCAGCTTTATCTGCATAACTTTGTATGGCCACCACTTACAAACAAAGACGGTCTCTCTGTGATACTCTGGCACTGCAGGTCTGCCGAACGCCGCAAAGGGTAAGTTCGGGTAATTACTGGTGCCAGGAGAATAGACCCAGAGGCACGAAGTGAGCAGAAACAGATGCTGCGAAGTATAAAGTGTGTCGTAGTATGTGGAAAAGTTCTGTAAACGCGATTTCATTTTTGAGGTTTTGGCCAGGATTTCGGTAAAGTGCACCACCGTGCGTGGCCCTGGTCAGACGTGGCGTGCAATGGACCAGTGGGCTGTAGCAACTCCATGCTGGAGTTGGTCTCGCGGCAGACATGAAGCTTGACCGTTTTGTTTATTTGTAAGGTGTGTATAGTTTATATTAGTTTGGTTTTATATTACTTTTGGTTTTTTCACATATGCTGATTCAGATAGATATGGTGTGATTATAAATAATATTGTTCAGATAAGTTGTCTCCATTCCTTGTGTTGTTTATGTTAACTGTAGCCCTGAGGAAGGAATTATATATTCCGAAACGTTGACTAATGTTTCGGTTAATATTTATGTGTTAAATTATATGTATGTGATATAAATTATATTTATGTGACTAATTATTAATGTGTTAAAAACTAATGTGTTTTATTAATTCACTAATCCCGTGATCCACATCCCACAATTGATTATGGTCGTGAATTCTACAATGGCTAAGGTATATTGTTATGTAACACACATTATGATCAAAACGATCGAAAGATTAAATTAAAAACATTTCGTAGTCTTGCTACGCAATAGCCAGCGAGAAGGGGCACGAACACACAATAGCCGCTACCAGCTCCAGCCGTGCTGAATTTGGGTAGGGCCTGGTCTATAAAAAGAAGAAACAGGGCCAGAGTTAAGTATTGCCCAAGCACAAAATTGTGTTACCTCCCCTCAGTAAAAATAGCTCCATCTTTATTAAATAAAAAACTTATTTTAATACAAATATTTTCTGTGCAAATACAAATGTAAACTATTAATGTTATATATACTATATTGTATATTTTATATAATTTTATATATATACATATATTACATACATTCTAGTTTCAAATTTATGCATATTTTTCTGAAGCATAGGGTGCCTCACGGTTGGGTGCCCCAAGCAACTGCATGTTTCGCTTGTAGGTAAATCCGGCCCTGATAAGAAAGAGGTCACAAGGCGCACTACCGCCGAGACAGGTAGTAGAAAGGTGGAAATATGATTCCCCAGACGAGAAGAGTTCTCAACAGAAGAAGAAACAAAGGAACAATGGAGACGTCAAGACGCAGATATAAAACACGCTCTATTGCGGAGCTACTGTCGAACATCCTAACGCTCACTAAAGAGCCTTCTTTTTCTTGAAAGGGTGGAGAGTGAGATGTGAGCCCTTTTGAAGCCACGACATACTTCTCACTGATAGAGCAAATCGGCGTGAAAATTCACTCCGCTCCGATCGACAGAGGTACAGTTGTAAATTCGTAGAATAAAAGTACATGCGATAGTTCAGGAATGACAACAGAACTTTTTTTTATTGTTATATTTTTTTATTCTAATTTTTTTTATTTTTTATTATTATATTTCTTATCTTTTGCAATAAGAGAAAGTATATTTCTTCATTTATATTTATAATCTGAAATTTGAACTGCTATTATCTGTATCAATTTCCCCCCCCCCCCCCCGTCGCATTTCATTTTTGCAATTTTATCTGCTATATGTTCCTTATCTTTTGCAATCATAAAATGTGTCTTTCTTTATTGGTATTTATATATAATACGGAGTTGCTCTACAGCTGTCGCCGTGTCTCCGCTCTCAGTCTCCATGCCTCTCTATTTGACCATAGATCTTCCTTCATTTCTCTTGCCACCATAGCCTCTCGCACTCCCTGCTGCCATGCAAGTCTGGGTCTTCCTCTCTTCTGTCTTGCTGTCGGTACCCATTGCAGGACTCGTTTTGGCCACCTTTCGTCTGTCATTCGCATAACGTGACCATACCAAACGATTTGTTTTTTCTCTATTTCATCAAGGATAGATTTCTTAACATCCATTTTCTTTCTTATTTCTTCGTTCCTGATTTTGTCACGTCTACTGTAACAGCAACTTCGACGCCAGTAGTCCATTTCAAGGGCCAACAGCTTCTTTCTTGTTCTTTTATCAACTTCCCAAACTTCTGAACCGTACGTTGTAACACTCTTGACTAGTGTGGAGAAAAGACGTCTCTTAGTAGTATTAGTGATGGTTTTGTTCCATAACACAGAGTTTATACTTCGTGTCACGTTTCTCCCCAAGCTCATTCGTCTCTCAATTTCTTCTTAACTATTACCCTTTTTGTTAAAGAGTACACCCAAATATTTATATTTGTTTACTCCTTTCATTTTTTCCCCGTTTTCCAGAAGAAGATCTTCAATCTCATTGCTACCAACTGCCAGGTATTCAGATTTGTTCATGTTGATAGTAAGTCCTGCTTTTAAAAAATGTTCATTGAGCTTACGGATCATGAAACTCAAATCGTCCGCATCTTCTGCAATTACTACCTGGTCATCGGCAAAATATAATGTATATAATTTATCCTCTCCGATTGTCATTCCCATTATTCTGCATTGTTTCTCCCACTGCTGTAAAATTTGATGTAGATAGACTTTAAACAGTGTTGGGGAAAGACAGCAGCCCTGACGAAGACCTTTACTGACCGGGAATGGATCGGAGAGCCTACTGTAGATCTTAATCTGAGAGGTGTTGTTCTTATATAGATTCTGTATGGCTCCAATTAAATTCTCATTGATTTTAAGTCCCTTCATTTCTTCCCATACTCTAGCGACTGGTACATTGTCATACGCCTTCTGAAGATCAATGAAACCCAGATGAACTTCCCTACCTCTCCTTGTTCTCTTTTCTATAAGCTGTTTCAATGTAAATATATTGTCTATGACCGACCTACCGGCAGTAAAACCACATTGTTCCTCTCCGATTTTACCTTTTTATCTCTTCTTCTATTTTATTTCGGATTATTTTACTATACAGTCTACCTATAGATCCAATAACTGCTATTCCTCTGTTGTTCTTTTCGTTGTCTCTAGATCCTTTCTTATGGATCGGTGTTAGGTAAGATGTTCGCCACTCCTGAGGAGGATCTTCTCCATTCATGCACCTTGAAAACATGTGTTTGAGCATTTGGTGCAGTTTATAGGGACCGTATTTCAGTAGTTCTGCCGGAATGTCTCCTGGTCCAGATGACTTATTAGATTTCATGGTCTTAAGCGCTTTTTCTAAATCTTCAATTGTCAGATCTACCCTTTGCTCAAATTTCACTTCCTTGTTTGACTGGAAGTTTCTGTTTTCTAGCAGCAGTCTTCCAAAGTACTCTTTCCATTTATTGATGCTGATGTTTGATAATGCAATATTGTTTTTGTCATTTGTTTTAATAGATTTAATTAATTTCCAGGCTTCTGAACTCTGTGCTCCTCCTATGAATTGTTCTATATAATCGCATTTATCCAGCCACAATTTATTCTTCCTTGATAACACGTCTTGTTTGACTTCTCTACATATTGTTTTGTACTGTAAACTAGTTTCATTTTTCTTGTCACTAAGCCATTTTAAATACAGCTCTCTTTTCCCTTTAATCTGAACTGTTTAATTTGAACTGCTACTAATCCTCCCGTTGCATTTTATTTTTTGCAATTTTATCTGCTATCTGTAACTAAAAATTTAAATGTATCTATTAATTGTAATTTAATTTATCTTATTTTGCATTTTATTTGTAATTTTGTTATATTTTTCTGTATCTTGTAGACTGACGATGACGGCAAAGCCGTCGAAAGCCGGCTATCTTAATAAAACTAATATGTTGACGAAGATAACCTCTTTTATTTCTTCTCATAAGAACGTCAACAACACCACATCAGAATTCCCACAAAGTCTAGAAGGCCATTCACACTAAATGTGGTGTTGGAGAACTCGCCGTTTGGCCAATCCGGCGGAACGGGACAAGAAGGGACCTGACGACTGGTATGAGTAGCAGGGGGCTTTGGGCTGCTTTTGGCAACGGCACGGCTTCGCAGCAGAGACTGCGAATAATGGCGCTCTTCAACACTTCCCTCCTTCATAGTGCGGTTATAAAAATGATTTCATTTAATAGTCTTGTCCACAAAATAATCAATTCCCAATCCCCTCGCATCTAGCGAAATGAGGGCTCAAGAAAACGTGCGGAGATAATACAGGAGTTTTCTAATAAATGGAGGACCTTTAGAAATATTTCCTGGAATGGAAAATTGTTAGTGTCGTGGCTATCTTCTAGCTTGTATTGTCCGTTCTCAGGTTGTGGTGACAATGTACACACGTTTCAAGTTGTTGAATTGGTTGTGACGGTGGTAGCTGTATCTTTAACAAGATAACCAAAACTTAACAACCTGTTGCATCTACATTCAGAAAAATAATATATCATACCTGCGGGATCTGAAGTCAATGCATCAACCCAGCCACAACAAATTAATACGCATCCACCTATGAAAAATATATTAAAACACATTAAAATTTTGTTAAAACACAACAATTTTTTGCGTAATGATTAAAAATGCTAACAAGAATATAATCAGAGGAGCATACAACAGCACAACATTTCTCGCGTTATTGGAAACCAATTCATAACTTTGAAATTTTGCCATTTCAGTTCTAATAACACCCCAGATATGACTTGAAAACGTCCAATTCAAACAGACTGCCTCAAATGCATATCTGCATTCATTTCGATAGTCAGGTGTAGCAGTCATTCCATACATTTACAAATGGAACAAACAGGAATAAATTTAACTGTTACAGTATTTTAGCTCGTTATGCAGTAACACAAAAATAATTAAGAATTTTCGGCGATTTTCAAGAATACAGAGAGTTCCCCAAAATCGGGACCGGCACTATCCCCCTTTCTGTTCTTTGCTAAAGATGAGAAAGAAAATTGAAGAAAAAATTGCATCCATTTTTATGAAAATAATTGTTTAAAATTTAGAAACGACCGAGGCTAAGGCAATATTTAAGTAATTGGCGGGTGATTTGGGGAAGAGTTCTTGGGTGAAGCACGAAAGAGCAGAAAAGTCTGCTGTTTTAAGATGGCTCTCATAAACAATAATATAAGTTGCTGCCAAAAGATCGCTATTTTGAAATATTTATACTCGTATCAGGAAAGAAGACCCTGGGAAAACTGTGAAACTACGTTTTCAGAAACAACAAATGTTGTTTTCAATCAAATAATTTGAAACCAGGGAGACTTACAAAATAATTTAGAAATACAATATGTTTCAAAGAAAACATTTGAGTTTAAAAAAAGTTGAGTTAAAAAAAGTTCTGTCTCTTCTTTGTATTTCTATGTTACGGAGACAAACGGGGTGCTGTCCACGCAACATACAAAAGTAGTTATTGTATGATTTCCTCTTTCCTAGACTTTCTTAACCTATATATTATTAAATTATATTCAGTGAGGAGAAATATAAAATATTAGAAAAATAAACAAATTTAATTTACCGCCAAGATCTATTAACATAGATCAATTTAATGAAAAAAATATATTTTTTAAATTTTAAATCGTTAACTTAAAACTTAAACTAGAGGTGCTACCGAATGGCGCAGAATTTATCATAGCAAATTTTTCTAATTTCCTTGGTGTGGACTGACTTTAAGCTCTTGGTCCTTTCTTTGACCAGCTGCCATTTATGGTAATCAAAAGTACATTTTATTGATTTTTTCTCGACATTTCCTCACATTTTTGGTTTCTTAATAGTAGAACCGAAATATACTAAATAAATACCAACAATACTAATAAAGAGTAAAACCTCGTCCAAGATAGATATTTTCATTGAAAATTTATTTATTTATTTATTTATTTATTTATTTACGTCAAAAAAACAGTTAAAAACTGCGTATGACGGGCTATGGGGAAAAGTGAATTGTGTGCACATTTTCAAAATTCTGTGATCCCTACACTAAATCATATACTACTTAAGTTTTGAATTTTGAATTTTGAAAGGGAAAAAAAAACAAAAAAACTCCCATGTAATAAAATCGATTTTCAAGGATAAATAAGCAATAAATTTTGAATTTTGAAAGGGAGAAAAAAAACAAAAAAACTCCCATGTAATAAAATCGATTTTCAAGGATAAATAAGCAATAAATTTTGAATTTTGAAAGGGAGAAAAAAAAACAAAAAAACTCCCATGTAATAAAATCTATTTTCAAGGATAAATAAGCAATAAATTTTGGCTCTTATTACTTCCTGCCGCGACAACGTGGAAACGATAATTTGAATAATTGTATTTCCCACTGAATTCTAGAAGACGTGCACAGAAAATGAAGTTACATTTATGTCCAGAAGCAAAACAAGGGGCCATCTCAGCATTTGCTCAATGGATCAGGGAAACTGGACGAAAAACCTGATCGAGATGGGGGTCATTGACCCGGAAGCTGTGTTACAATAGTTGTTACAGGTTGTTTATACTCATTTATACAGTCCAAATGGTAATAATGCATTATGTATCATTGTTAAAATTAATGTTACTTTTCTTGTGATGCTCAGTATAGTCTCTAATTGTATAGAAACAGTTATGCAGCAGAAACGATTTCACTTGTGATTTAAACTTTTCTATTGAATTTAATCGTTTAATGTCATCTGGCAAAGTGTTGTAAAATAATGTACATGTATTGTATGTGAATTTTTTGTAATGAGCTGTTGATACTGTCACCTGATGAATATGATTTCTACGTCGAGTGTTATAGTAATAGACTTCGGCATTTTCTGAAAATATATTCCCGCCCTTAAGCAAGTCATTTTTTACAAAAACCACTGATTCGTAAATAAAAAGACACGGTAATGGTAGAATTCCTAGATTAATGAAGAGAGGCTTACATGAATCACGTGGGTGGGATTTGGTTATTATTCGTACAATTCGTTTTTGTAATCTAAAAGTCTGGGAGCTATAAGATGTATTTCCCCAGAATATTATGCCATATCTCAGGCGGGAATGAACATTCGCGAAGTATACACAACGAGCAGTATGAAGGCTGACTGAATTTGCAAGAATTTTGAAGACGTTTTTAAGAAAATTGCGGTGAAGCATTACTGTAAATGCGCAATTTGAAGGTTTTTTCACAAGAATCTACGGAGGTTTCGAAAAACGTTATCTAAAGTCATTTGAAGAACTACCACTCACAAATGTAATAATGTATACAAATCCATGGAAATGTGCATATTAACGGCGTGAAAGATATTTAAAAAAATACATTTGTGTAAGTTAAAAAAAAACATCAAAATGAACTTTACGTCATATTAAACAGTACAGTTATCACTATCCATGGAAAAATTTGGAGCAATTTTTGAGAAAATGATGTTTGAGCGTTTCTGAAAATGTGGAATTTAGAGCATATTTTTACAGAAAACCATTGAGTCTTCGAGAAAGTTTATCTGACATTCTTTAAAGCACATGTACTCATAAATGTAATAAAATGAAATTGCGTCTAGTATTTCCGACGTGAGAGACAAGTCAAAAAATTAATTTTTTGTAATTTTACCAGTACCCAGCGTTATGAGTTTTCCTTTAAAAAATTCGCGCTTTTATCCCACATTATTACACTACATTCTCTACATTGCGTAAGCAATAGCGAGAAAGAAAATTAGTGCCATTGTTTAAATATTTTTGTTAATATCTTTTGTACTTCATTCAAAGAACCCCCAAAAATTACAAGATCCTACCCAAAAGCGCAGTGGGGTTAGGCGTTAGAGAATACATGATTTGGGGAAAATATCTATAAATGGTTGAAGATGCAAGCGGAGGAAC
This sequence comes from Teleogryllus occipitalis, assembly GCA_011170035.1. NCBI lineage: Eukaryota > Metazoa > Arthropoda > Insecta > Orthoptera > Gryllidae > Teleogryllus > Teleogryllus occipitalis. The sequence continues at coordinate 72,057 of BLKR01015131.1, read as the reverse complement.
AGACGGATTCTCGTTCAAGGAAGAACCAGTTTTCGGCAAAGGACCCGTGGTTCTTGAATGTGGACTACTTATTCCAGGAAGTAATACACTACGCATTCGAGAAAACAACAAAATGTTTGTTTTTAGGTACCAGAGAAACGTTTTTCTCTGTTAAAGTACCGCCACAATTTCCTGCAGCAATACAATGTTTCTTCGGTGTAGTACAATGGAGCTCTTACCTGTCACAAGCTGGAGGGAGCGCGGCATTTTTAGGCAGCCGGATCTGTTGCTGCGGGAAGCGGTCGACGACCTGTAATACTCTGGTCGCGACTGCCCAGGGACCGCATCGTCCCACGGAGGAAACAGCTGCTGGCAAGGCCCCCTCCCGCCCACCTCCTATCCCATACTCTTGCCGGTCCGGGTTCTCTACTCGCGCCAGGCAAGGTTGGCTTCTTGACAGAAAAACGGTGCGGTGCAAAGGCAGCATTTGTTTTCTCCTAGCAAGCAAGCATTGTAGGTAGAACGTCATTCACTACTTTACCTATAGTAAAAATCTCACAAACATCAACAATGATACGTGAACAACTTAATGGACTATATTAATTTAGCATACACGAGATACTTGGTTCAGAATATGAGGAAGTTAACAAAAACAGAATCTATAAAATACTATTTTCATAATATCTGCTCAAACTTTTGTCTGTACAAGTGTAATATACTACCACAAGAAAAAATGTTTTTGATTATTTGTGTAATAATGATTTTATTATTTCAATAAATTAAAGGCTATTTTTATCAATTGCATGTTAATGATAATATTGACTGCCAGGAAAATTAATTCGTCGGTAAAGTTTGATGCTCTACTGTCTCAAAACTAACAAATTCTTGCACCATTTTGGGCTGAGTTTTGACAAGAAAACCAATTTTAGGCTACCTTCCAAAACGCCGCAGAAAAGATTTCATAATGGTGCTGGTATATCTCGCATTCTCTCTTCCTCGTTTTTTAATATTTACAATGTATTATTAATTTTGAGCTCATTAGAGTCAATAAAAACTATTTTCTTGCTACCACTCAACGTGCAGAAATTAAGATTTCATCTTCCAAAAGATCCTGCTATGCATAAGAAATGGACTGCTGCTATTCACAGAGAAGATTTTGTTCCTTCCAAATCCTCGAACGTAAAGGGTATGATTCAGATTTACTACATATAGAACCTACATTTATTATACTGATTATTTATGCAAAGCACAAATTTTACGTAAGCTGGTAAGGGTTTGAAATTATTTACTAAAACTGTCAATGTTCTATCATGAACCTACGTTGATTACAATTAATTCTGCCTTATAGTATGATGCTGAATTTGCAATCATTTTCTATATTCTGTTAATCGAATAGCGATAGTAAAACCTTATAGTAGTATTTAAATTATCTTAGAATAGTGGCACTTCAGTTAGGGTACTCAATTGTAATATTCAGTTATGTGTAAGAAATTTATAACCTCAAAATTAAGCTTAAAGAGATTTCCCGTAACTTGTGTGAATGTTACTGAAACAATATAATAATTTGTGTGTAAAAAATTACCTTAGGTATGCATCGAAACAAAAATCTCAGCGGCGCATGAACTAATTTCAAATTAAAAACCATTGTTCTTTGGTAAAATTGGTTTCAATGTGAAACGTAAATTCGATGTATATATTTTATACTATAGACTAACCACTGTTCAAGTTTAGTTTACCTCTCTTGCCACCTCATTATTATTATTATTATTATTATTATTATTATTATTATTATTATTATTATTATTATTATTATTATTATTATTATTATTATTATTATCATCTCTTTCTTCACAGCTTTCTGGGATTACAGTAATTACACAGATACATATCAAAGCATGATCACTTATTACTAACAAGCGTGGATAATTCGTCCAATGTTGTTATGCCTAAGTTTATATTCAGAGGGAGCCAGTACACTACAGCCAGTTAATATATGCTGGATTGTTTCAGATCTTTGGCAACACATTCTGCAATTATCATCTAATACTGAAGGGTCTTTAACTATGTGCTTGAGATATTTTTGTTGGTATTACTTGGTCTTGAATTGCTATAATGAGGCCCTCAGTCTCTGGATATTAATATCCCACAGTGGGCCACTTGTACGACATGTTTACGTCTACATTTTCATTGGCTGTTGCTGCGGGGTATGCACCGTGGAGTGCCTTCTGCTTCCATTTGACCATTTCTGTTTCGAGAGTGGACGGTTGCTGGTTCATGACGTTTCTGTCTCATTTTCTGTTCATGTCTATTATTATTATTATTATTATTATTATTATTATTATTATTATTATTATTATTTTATTTTTCTGTACTTTTCTCAGTAAGCATTCATCTATTCATACGACTTAGGCTCTAGCAAATGCAACTGGTAATGACAGATCTGAGGAAAGACGGAGAAGAAATTCATCTTTGTCCGTCGTTCAATTTAAAAATTTTCGCACAATATGGCAAGTCTGTAGGATTAAAGCTTTTTGGATGGTTATGCAGATTCCTTTTGATAATCCTACTTTTGTAAGACCTGAATCAAATCGGTCCGTCACCTCTCCTGTGGCTGAGATGATTATTGGCACTATTTCAACCTTACTCAGTTGCCAAACATGTTCGATTTCTGCTAACAAATTCTGGTATTTTGAAATCTTCTCCGATTCTGTCTTCTTGAGATTTTTTGTCAGTTGACAGCCTACATCTGTGATTGCTGCATACTTTTGTATTTTATTGATAACTATTATTCCGGGCGATTATAATCCACAGTTTTATCAGTGACAATAGGCCTATCCCAGTAGAGTACTATTTCACTATTTTCTATAACCGGTGAAGGTGAATATTTGTAAAATGGTGGAGGATTCTCAATTAGTCTATCATTTGATGCCAATTGTCTATGGATTATTTTGGCTACTTGATTGTGCCTCCCTAGATATGCAGTGTTGGCAAGAACTGGGCAATCTGAAATCACATGGTCGATGGTCTCATTTGGTTGATTACACATTCTACAGACATCTTTTATACTGCTCTTCAGTATGTGTTTATCATAATTGCGTGTTTTTTACCCCATTTTGAATTGCTATTATAAATAATAATAATAATAATAATTATTATTATTATTATTAGTAATTATTATTAATTATTATTACCATCCCCAAAACCTTTTTTGTAAAAACGAACGTGATAGGTTATCAAACAAATTATAGAATATTGAATATTTTCCTGAAAATTCATTAGTGGTTAGAGGACTCGTTGACGACATCTTACGAGACTGAAACGTCGGTAAAGCTAGCACCCCACTTTCGGAAAACTGAAATTTTCTTGAGCCATAATTTTGGGATAATTTCAGCCCACTTCAAAAAATTTTGGGCTTCCACCCAACTCCCCGAAATAAAGATATCAAATTGAGGCTGGTAAAGCTAGCACACCCACTTATATCTCAAAATTTTTTGTACGGTCGAATTGAGTGAATTTTGAGCTCCCCAGCGCCACAAAATTTCAAAACTCTCTCCTAAATTAGAAAGCTAAAATTGAAAACCAGCCCAATTTCTCAAAATTCAAAAATTCTTCCGCCATAATTTTGGTCTCTTCATTGAAATAAAAAACATTATTTTTGGTACCGCACTACCTCCCGAAATTATAGTTTCAAAATAGGGGATGGTAAAACTAGCACCCTTACCTACTCAAAATTCCAAATTTTTTCTACGGTCGAAAAAGTGAATTTTGGGCTCCCGATCGCCACATTCCAAAATTTCGAAACTCACCCCTAAATACAAAAACAAAAAATCAAAACCTCCTAATTTCTCAAAATTCGAAAATTCTTGCGACATAATTTTGGGCTTTTCAGGGACCCCAAAAACATTTCTGATACTACACTATCCCGTGGAGTTAAGATTTCAAAATAGCGGATGGATTTCAAATCTTCAAAACTCACCCCTAAATAAAGAAATCAAAAAAATTAAAACCACCCCATTTCTAAAAATTCAAAAATTCTTGCGACATAATTTTGGGCTAATTTTGGGCTCTTCAGTGACAAGAAAAACATTATTTTTGATACCACGCTATCCCCCGAAACTAAGGTTTCAAAATAAACTGGTGTAAAGAACTGGTGTAAGGTTTAAAGTAAAATGGTGGTGCTTGCTCACCCACTTACTCAAAATTCAAAATTCTTTTAACGATCGAAAGAAGTGAATTTTGGGTTCCCGAACGCCACTTTTCAAAATTTTGAAACTCACCCCTAAATAAGAAAACAAAAAATCAATACCTCCCCATTTTCTCAAAACTCAAATGAATTTTGGGCTCCCGTAGTCTACTATTCACAATTTCGAAACACATCCCAAAATAAGAAAACGAAAAAAAAACGAGCCCGATTTCTCATAACTCAAAAATTCTTGCGCCATAATGTTGGGGTAATTTTAGGCTCTTCAGTGACACCAAAACATTACTTTTCATTCCCTACAACCCCCCGAAATTAAGGTTTCAAAACAGTGGGTGGTAAAGTTAGCTTCCCCGCTTACTCAAAATTCAAAATTTATTGTTTGCTCGAAACAATGGAATTTTGGCATCTGTGGGTAACTATTCAATAGTTTTAAACTCACCCCTAACTACAAAATGAAATGAGAACCACCCCAATATTTCATTATAAAAACATCATTCGCAATTATTTTGAATCTTTAATGACACAAAAATCATTTTTCTCCTACATTACAAAGCCCCAAATTCAACTTTGCAAAACTGGGGATGGAGAAGCCCCACTTGCTGAAAACTAGAGATCCGGAGAAATCTCACACATACTCTGGATTGATTATCCCATACAGTATTTCCTACAGTATAAGAAAATGAAATTGTTTAGAGTATGCCTACCTATATTTTACAAATGCGTTGCAGATGAATAAATGAAATAATTAATTTAAAATAAAATAAATTAAAATAATTAATTTGATACTCTCCTAGACTAACTTTCCAAACCTTAGGAAAGTAAGTTTTTTCATCAGGGAAAATTACCCTTCAAAAAAGATGCGAAACAAAGAAGGATAAAGTAGGTATTTAAACATACGTTGGCAATGTCAATATCGCTTTAAAAAAAAGATACTAAAATGGAAACAGAATAATCCAAGTATAAAATCAAAAATACATGACTTGTATTCCAAACAACCCATTACAAATTAAAACACGACGACGATATTACTATAGAAAAAATATATTGCCACAATAACATCCATTAGAAGCAATGTCAAAATCACAGTTAATAATAGAATTCCTGTATACTTAAATAATCTTATACGTATTAAATCCAAGATACAGAACGAATAAGTACAATAATACTTTTTTTAACTAAATACAACATAGAAAATAAAAATAAAAACAATAAGTGGAAAAATATATTGTTCCCTCAATTCAGTAAAACCTCTATATACACTGTATGCCAAAGATCCTACATATTAGTACAATATCCTTTCTTTGTTTCTATCAATTACAGAATGCTCAGCAGAGTCCAAAGTTCTTAACAGGATATTTTCTGAAAACTTGTCACACGTGTATTGGACATCATGTTTTTTCTTACGAATGTACTTGTTACATGACATCTCATCTCATCTCATGTATTTTCATCAGTAATCTAAAAAAATTCTTCTGTTTCTGATTCGGCATTCTAAGCACAACTTTTGTGCCCAGGGAAAATGTTTATTATGTTCTTTTGACCAATCTTCAAAGACTTTTTGAAGGGCTTTGTCCTGCATTTTGTCGCGTTATCTCTTCCAACAAGACAATTTTCTTCCCCTTCAAGATCATATTTCATATCAGATAAAATATTTTCTCCGTCATTCTCAGAAGTTGAATCGTCATCTATATCATCATTATTCACGAGTTCATTCACCTCGCCCTCAGAGAAAGTTTTATTTGACAGATGATTTGATTTGAAATCCTCGTTTATTATTTCTTGTATTTCCTGAGGCTTCAAGAATTCCCTTCTTCTCCAAGACCTAGTTGATAACTAAAAAGACCCATTTCGCAATTTAAATGAAGATACAACTAATGTACGTATTCTACTTGTGATTTGAGTGCAATGCGCAGCAAGAAGATACATGACTGACAGCGCGGTGCAAATCTGCTCCAAACTGCTCCGACCTTGCATTCTTGCAGACCGCTGATAACTGATGAGAGTAACGATGTTGAAAACGATTTTATCTTGTTCCTGGCATGCCACCGAGGAATACCACATAATTTTTTCATTAATTTCTGCTTGGCCCGAAGGCCCTCAGCATCCGAGTACGATACAGTGATGTTACATTGAATTACGTTAACATTGCTTAAGAAAAATTATAGACATGAATACATTGAGTACATGTGAATTAAATGTGAGAAGCCACATCAGGTACATGATAATGAAGGAGGGTCGAAGAACTGTCGCGGTAGTTTTCGCTTTAGTCTATTGTGGTGAGGATTTTGTTTTCCGATTTTGAAATGTACGGCTGAGGAAATCTGGGGAATTTTAGGATAGAAGCGAGAGGATAGGAGGGAGAAATGGACGGAGATAGTAATGCCGAGTTCGTTATGTAACTGGGAGTTAGGTACTACAGGACTACTACAGGCCACGACTTCCTGGAAGGGCTGTCGACGAACATACACGGAAAAATATTTCAATGGTAGCAATTCTGCACCAGCGCTGCCTCTCAAGTGTTAACATCGATTTCCTGGTCGAATCTTGCGAGAAAGAACAGTTTCTCAATTCAATGAATTCCTTCAGCTTAGATATTACAATACATGTAGCTACACGGATCACACTAAATCCAATGAAGGCAATCGATCAAATTATAATTAACAAAACTACTACTCGATATGAAGTTGAAACAAATGATTTAGGATACAGTGACCACAATGCACAAATTCTTACAATCATAAGAAATGCGAACACTGACACAATAAATAATGCACGTATGAGTAGATTATTTTCTAAATGTAAAATAAAATTGTTCATTGATTACTTAATGCAGGAGTCATGGGACGCGGTTTATATTACCGTTGAAACAAACGATTAATATAATTCTTTTTTTTCAACGCATTCATTTCATTTTAACACTTGCTTTCCTCTTCAAAAAAGAAAATTAAATACTTCACGGAAAAGCAATTCTTGGATAATACAAGGGATTTAAACATCATGTAGAAACAAGCGAATTCTTTCTTTCATTTCTAAACATCATAAAGTATCTCAAGATTTCCAACTTTAAAAAATAAAAATCATTGTTACGAAAAGTCATATGGTAGGCTAAAAACATGAAACACTATCAGGATATTTTGAATTTAAATAAAAAAACAAAAGCATTGTGGAATATAATAAAAAATACAACCAAATCAACTAGAAAATCTATAGAGAATGTTGTTTTAAAATATAACGATATAAATGTGAAGGATCTGGCAACTGTGACTACCTATTTAACCAATACTTTTCGAGAATTGCTGCCGATCTCACTAAGAGTCTTCAGTCATAAAATTCAATATTAGACTTTTCTCCAAAAATAGACACCATGTTTCCGAATTTTTTTCTTACGAAATTCTCAATATAATCGGTAAAGTAAAAAACAAATATAACTCACATATTTAGTGCATCCTTGTCCACCGGAAATTTTCCAGATATTTTCAATACAACTAAGATTAAGCCATGGACTGGGAGCTGAGCCTACGATATCATCTAAGATTAAGCCACTTTTCAAAAAAGGCAACAGAAATGAAATTCAAAATTTCATTTTGAATCGTACATGAAATATTTCTCTTGTATCAGTTTTTTCAAAAATATTAGTGAGACTTTTTTTTACGTACGAATTAAAACCTTTCTCAGAAAACACAACACACTTTCATATTACTATCGTGAATTTAGAAAATCAAAATCTACGGAAACAGCCATATTTTCTTTCTTTAAGATGCCGCCTCATCATTGGATTAAAACGAAGCACCTATTGGATTATTTTTAGATCTCTCAAAATCTTTTGACGTCATTGATCAAGACATTTTGCTTTCAAAATTACATTCATTTAGAATCCGTGGTGTAGCAACGATAAAGAGGCTCCTACCTAACTGAACTAAACTAAACATAAACATATACGTCAACATAAATAAACACCTACATAAACATACACATAAACCTAAAAAACCTCAACATCTGAACATACACGTTGGTCGCCACTGTCACACAATTTCCTACTTATTAATTCCCGGCTGATCTTTAGTGCCCGCGCCTCAGCTAGCATTTGCCCGCCTCACCTTGGCGTGAATCCCGTGATCGCTCCATACGGAGAACACTAAAAAAATATCGGCGTGATCGTGCTTGGGTCAGTTTCTAGCTAATAAATAACGTACACATAACACAATTCAAAATTCAAATGACCCGCCGTAGGCGCTCATCTATTTATTTTACTGTATTAGCAAATTTAACACAAATTCTGCCCGTTACGGTCTATGAACATCACCGCATTCGTTTGGTCGCGGCGATTTCTGCTTCTTTGCATAAACACATTGACACTAATATTCAAACACATACAATAACCCATAAAATTAATTATACACATTCACACATAACAACAAAAAAAAATATTTACACTCATTCACTCGAATGCGCATTCTGTTGTACCCTAAAATTTAATCTAATACTAATGAAACAATACTTGGTCTTCAACAGAATGTCTTTCCTTTTTGTGGATTTCCTTCATTCACGCAATAATAAAAAAAAATAGGTTGTCGTCACTTCCCTTGTTCTGCCACTCTGCGCCTCTCGCCTACACAGCACTGCCGTCTGCTTCCAACCCCGCTGGACACGTAGATACTCGCTGGCTACCAGTCTCCTTTGCCCAGGCTCCAATTCAATCGCCCGTCGTCCAAAATCCAAAAATTACTGTTCGCGGCGATTATTCACCGTCCTTAAATTTAATTCCGCCGGCTCAACTATTCCGGGATAAACACAAAAACAACTATTACAAAATTACTATAAACACGAACGAAAATGACGAATAATTAAAATAATTAAATTTCTACTAATATTCTAACGCGACCTAAATTCCATTAATCACCAATAAATGTTGCGATAGATTACTGTTCATTACTTAACACTGCAAAATAAAATCAACGGTATCGTGTTCAAGTCCGAAAATAAAAGTTTCACTACTATCACATACATCTGACCTCTCCCAGATCTAAGCTGCTTCTCCACCGTCTACTTCAACACAATATTGTTGTCCTTTTCTTAGCGTTGTTCATCTTTCAAAACAGCCGCCCATCACCGACTGAAATTCACCACTATATTTTATGTTCAAGTTCGACATTTTCGGTGTTTAGCGCTGTTTCGTAATCACTATCTTTCTTCTGGGCCTTGTAAACATTTAATCCGTTGTCATCGGGTCTTTTTATTGTTCCTTTTATTTACAATGTAATATTCGTACCTTCCGGGATGCCGTGTGGTGTTGCTGTATTTTACTCGCGCGTCGATTGTTTCTTAATCCCCTATGTAATGATACTTTAGATTAATTCTTTCCGGTCTTGCATTCGTTCCTCCGGGTCGAGACTAATTTTGCCGGATTCCTCGTAATTTCCTCTATTGCTTTCCAAAGTTTCGACGTAATCCGTCGACGCGTTCTCAAGAAATTAACCGAAATGTGGTTTCCCTATGTCATTAGCATATCAACAATGACTTCATGTTGCTACTTCAAACATGTTAAAAATACAAATTCTTTCGTTTATGATTTCTCGTGAACCCGTGGTGCGATTTTCTTGATCTTGGTGTCATAGTTTTTCTAAAATTGTCCGCCAAATGGTGTTCACGTTGCCCTGCCCCAAATTTCCCGTTTTCACTGATTTCCAAAAATTCCCCTTCCGCGGCACGATCGCTCATTGTTTTCCGGCGTTGCCTAAATTCTCTTGGAGTTCGACTGGAAATACTGTTCAATAAATTATTTAATAAATTATGTTATCGGACCGGTACAAATCATTACAGTGGTATTACTCTAGATTTGTTATGTTCGTACCTTCAACAACAATCCCAGAGAGTGGAAATAACTTACTGGAATGATGGAACATTATATACAAACCTTTTCGACTCTTGCTCCGCCAATTGCACGTGGAGTTCTTCAGGGACCTATTTTAGGCTTTATTCTCTTCCTATTGTACGTAAAAGATATGCCCACGGCAATTCGAAACATAAGAACAGTTCTCTTTGGGAATGATACATTCCTTGCAATACAGTGACCGTGAATAGTACAATATCAGAATTTCAAATTGGTTCCGTAATAACAAATTAATAGTAAATGAAAAGAAAACGGTTTTAATGCAGTTTTCCGTTTCAAATAAACAATTCTGCACTCCATTGAAAATGATCGCTGTGCCATTGACGGATGTTAAGGCAGCAACATTTTTAGGTCTCTCAATTCAGTCAAAATTTTTAGGGCTCTCCGGTCAGTAGTATATATTAAATGAGTAAGTGCTGTGAAGTGCGATGTAGTGCTGTGAAGTGGTCAGTGTAATTCAAAGCAAAAACAGTGTAGTGCAGTACAGTGCAGTGCAGGGAACGCGATCGGTGAATTTAAATAAATATAATTTAGCCAATATTTATGTAGCTTGTATTAAATTTTTGCATCACCAATCTATAATATTGGATATCATGACAGAGTTGAAATAATTGTTATAATACTTAATATTAGTGATAGTAGTATTATTGCATTCTCGGCTTGTACTGTACTCCTTTATTATTATTATTATTATTATGATTATTATTATTATTGTTATTATTAATATTATTATTTATTATTATTATTATTATTATTATTATTATTATTATTATTATTATTATCGTAATTATTGTTATTTGACTGCCACCAGGACATACCCAATTGCAGTTCAAGTAGATGTATATATGTAATAAATACATTTGTAATCGATGGTTGAAAAAAGAAAATTCTGTTGTTGATGGTTTAATAATAAGTGAATCATTTGCTCTTGATTCCAAACTCATTAAATAAACTTTTAAATTCAAACATTTATTAAAGAAACAACAAAAACTCAAATGGAACGTCCATTTAAATGAATTGAACACAAAATTAAGTTCATTATGCTACGCGTTCTGAATTATTTCAAATTCAGTCAACCTTCATACTGCTTGTTGTGTATATTTCGTGAATGTTCATTTCCGCCTGAGATATGGCATAATATTCTGGGAAAATGCATCTTAGAGCTCCCAGACGTTTAGATTACAAAAAAGAATTGTACGAATAATAACCAAATCCCACCGACGTGATTCTTGTAAGCCTCTCTTTAAGAATTGTACCATTACCTTGTCTGTTGATTTACGAATAAGTGATTTTTGTCAAAAATGACTTGCTTAGGGGCGGTAATATATTTTCAGAAAACGCATATGTCTATAACTAAAACATTCGACGTAGTAATCATATTCTTCAGGGGGCAGTATAAACAGCTCATTATAAAAAATCACATACACTACATGTAAGTTATTTTACAACACTTCGTCAGATGAAATTAAACAATTTAATTCGATAGAAAAGTTTACATTCCGGGTAAAATCGTGTCTACTTCATAATTGTATCTAAACAATTAGAGACTACACTGAGCATCACAAGGAAAGTAACCTTAATTTTAACAGTGGTATTTAGTGTATTATATACCATTTGGACTATATAACTCTAAACAACCTGTAACAAGTATTGTACCGCAGCTTTTGAGTCAATGACCCCCATCTCGATCAAGTTTTTTGTTCAGTTTCCCTAATCCTTTGAGTAAATGCTGGTATAACCTGTAAAATCCTTGTTTTGCTTCTGGACATACATGTAACTTCATTATCTGTGCACGCCTTCTAGAATTCAGTGGGAAATATAGTCATTCAAATTATCGTTTTCCATGTTGTCGCGGAAGGATTTGTTTCATTTCCATGTTGTCGCGGATTATTTCTTGACGAAGGACATGAAGAGGGATAAGAGCTCATATTTATTGCTGATTAACTTTTGACAATATATTTTATTATATCGGAGCGAATATGGTTGTTAACAGTCCTTGCAAAAAAAGTTCATTTTTTTGTATTTAAAATTCAAGTAGTATATGGCTTAGGAAAGGGATCACAGAGTTTTGAAACGTGCACAGTATTTACTTCTCCCCTTAGCAAGTCATCCACAGTTTTTAATTATTTTGACGTAAAATAAATAAATAGTGTTGTATTGTAAATAAATAGGATTAATGTATTATAGAACGTTATAGAGATATGTTTAATAAATACAAATATGTTTAATAATAATGTTATAGAAATATGTTTAATAAAAAGCATGTTCTCAAAACAATATTTTTTTATTTATGCAATTGTATATTCTATTAAAAATGAGTGAAAATGAAAATCCTCGCATGTGCATTGAAGAAATGCGAGAGAGTGGAAGCGGTGACGGCTTCCAATGACTTTTTGTAATAAGGAATTATTCAAAATTCACCTATCCGAGAAATGTTTATATTGATAATGTAAATCAACTTATGCCCTAAAAATATCATGTGAAATAATCGAATCACAAAGAAAATTAAAAAAATTGTACAATAAAATTTATTTTTATTTTACATTGTAGATAGAATTAATTGTCTTTCTTCTGTTAAATTATTTGGATTAAGCAATGGAGCGTGGGCAACGTTTTTCGGATCTCCGCTTTCTAGGAATGTTTTCATTTTTAGTCAGTTTGAATTTCAAACTTTGCTATTTGCATTTCTCTTCTTACTAGTTTTTCATTCTCACAAAAACATTTTAAAGATTTTATTCCATTCTTGTTTCGTTTATTTAATGTCAAAGACTGAAAGTGCGTGAAGTAGATAAGAAAAAGTATAGCTACTGCCATCTCTTGAAACTAAACAACCACAAACAATGTCAGAAAATATTACCATATGGCTGAAGAAAGTTTAGTTGTGCAAGTTATTTTAATTACAACAGGAGAATCATTTAATGGAAAAAATGGTTATAATACATCTTTCATAAGGAACAACTTGCACAGGTCGTTGTGCGAATTAAAGCAAAAGCCCACAAAATCGTAAATCGTGTTCATAATTTTTTAGGGCGGCTTTTGGTCCCCAATTTTAATAGCAAACATACGAGTTTCAAAATGCATGGTGTATTTTGTTTTTTTTGAAGTTTTGTAACATTATTCAGATTGGTTTTGTTGTATAAAACTATAATAATTGGACACTTTTGTGAATGTTGCGTATTGCTCAACATTACACGCTTGTGAATTTCTAGCGGGAACTCCCACGCTTATAATTCCCATCAAGTACCACCTTCCATCGAACTGAGCGGCATAGCCTCCACCTCCATCTCCTGGACATACACTTGAGCCTGTAACAACAATTTTTATTCACTGCGTCAATTTTTATTCACAAGTTACGCACGAACAAGCACGCTCTTATTAACGCAGACACAATGTACACTCACAACCACTCTCGTGCACATATCCGCACAGACACGCGCACAAGTATATAGAAGGGAGATCATACAAATTCACACATGCCGTACGTATACATCAAAACTAACGCACATAGACACGAGAGAGAGAGAGAGAGAGAGAGAGAGAGAAAGAAAGACAAAGAGAGAGAGAAAGAAAGACAAAGAGAGAGAGAGAGAGAAAGAAAGACAAAGAGAGAGAGAGAGAGAGAAAGACAAAGAGAGAGAGCTAAAGACTGACAAAGAGAGAGATAGAAAATCAGAGAGAGATAGAAAGTCAGAGAGAGATAGAAAGTCAGAGAGAGATAGAAAGTCAGAGAGAGATAGAATGTCAGAGAGAGATAGAAAGTCAGAGAGAGATAGAAAGTCAGAGAGAGATAGAAAGACAGTGAGAGATAGAAAGACAGTGAGAGATAGAAAGACAGTGAGAGATAGAAAGACAGTGAGAGATAGAAAAACAAAGAGAGAGATAGAAAAACAAAGAGAGAGATAGAAAGACAAAGAGAGAGATAGAAAGACAAAGAGAGAGATAGAAAGACAAAGAGAGAGATAGAAAGACAAAGAGAGAGATAGAAAGACAAAGAGAGAGATAGAAAGACAAAGAGAGAGATAGAAAGACAAAGAGAGAGATAGAAAGACAAAGAGAGAGATAGAAAGACACAGAGAGAGATAGAAAGACAAAGAGAGAGATAGAAAGACAAAGAGAGAGATAGAAAGACAAAGAGAGAGATAGAAAGACAAAGAGAGAGACAGAGTGAAAGACAGAGAGAGAGAAAGACAGGGAGAAAGAGAGAGAGAAAGACAGAGAGAATGAGAAAGAGAGAGAAATACACAGAGAGAAAGATAGGGAGAGAAAGATAGGGAGAGAAAGACAGAGACAGAGAAAGAGAGAGAGAGAAAGGCAGAGAGAGAGAAAGGCAGAGAGAGAGAAAGACGTAGAAAGACAAAGAGAAAGAGAAAGAATGACAGAAAGACAGAGAGAGAATAAGAAAGAGAGAATAAGAGACAGACTGAAAAGAGAGAGAGAGACCATAAGAACGTATAATTCTTTCAGAAAATTATAATTTGTGAAACAGGTTGTAGTACGTCCTCTTTCAGCAAAAGACATTTTATTAATACAAACATTTTTATGTGTAGTTATTTGCGCACTATTTAATTAACGCTGTTAACTTTCTGTAGAAATTTGTTTATCTATGAAAAATTACTTGGGGTTGAATTTGGAGACATTTATTGACGGCGCGGACAAGTATAACTATTATTTATTGTTATCATTAACCTCGAGTTAAAACATGAAAGAAGAATTAGAGCAATAAAAGATTATATTATTTGTTTACGTTAGTTTTGATGTGTCGTATCTGAGTAGTGTCTGTTAAAATAATTGACCACTTTAGGAAGCCTCATTATACACCAGTGTCCAGAAATTTTCAAACCTGTATTTCCATAATAGAATAATTTGTCCTATTTTCTAAGCCTAAGAAAGTGAGCGCAGGTTGTACATTTCCACAACATGTCTCTACCCATTTTCAATTTTTTATGCGATAAATAATCAAAATTATGTAAATAAAATAAAGAGTTCCTAAAACTGCCACTAGGTAAAATAAAATGCACAAAGATATCGTTACATGACAGATATACATTTAACTTACCATTTGTATAACCTGCACAAATTTTGTCGTTAGTAAGAAACATCAAGAAGGGCTTTGGAACCTCCTTTTCACAATCTTCGAAACTAATATAAGGTAGACTTGTTTTGTAAAGGACTTCTCCTGGTACCATTTTGTCTGTCACGCCCCATCCAACTACCTGAAAGGAAGGACAAGAATATAGTTGGAATGACGTTTCTTTATGAGCTGCAATGCATTTTAACCAGCAGTCAGCGTGTCTCCAGATATTTGCACCGTTGGAACCTGTAGATTTCAGAACACAAGTTTTGCAAGTACAAATTTTCATTTGAACATTCATTTCAAGATGCATGGTTTACTCTTTACATTACTCGATAATAATCAAGAATAGTAAAATAACTGAAATAGGCAGTAATAAATATTGCATCATAAGAATAATATTTATTCTCTATGTTTTCGTTATCCTACAAGTGTCTTAGGACTCGTAGATTTGAAGGGCCCCTCCACACAAGTGTTGCATTGACGCGCGGTAAGTAACGCGCGTTCTAGAATAACACTGAATCTTATGCGAATCGGCATATGTACGCTTTGGCCGTTCCGTATAAGATACAGTGTTAATCGATCACGCGTGTTACTTCGCACGTTACTGTTACTATGCGTGCACTACGGTGCGTGAAGGTCCTCTGACGCCTGTTCGATTGATTGATTGATTGACTATTTAATGTTTCCAGAAGCGCCCTAAGTCTTCATGTGCAGTTCATGTTATATCCATGATGACGGTGACCCCCCCCCCCGCTTGTAGGTGAGATCTGGTGAAGAAGCCACCACGAAAAACTACCGAACACAGTAGCCGGCCGCGAAAATTCTGCTCCAAACAAGTGGTTGAATTCGACCTAGCTTTTTAAATAGTGTCGAAAATCCGCCAATGTTGAGACTCGAACCCTTGGACATTCCAGAAAGACACACTGCAGTGCTAACGCTGAGCCAACGCAGGCGTTGCGGGAGAGTTTTTTGTTTTTTTTTTCGAGCATGTGATACGCGCCTTCAACAGAGATATCATATTGGGCGGCATTCCACCAATCAGGCCGAAAAAAGGCGTCGACATGCTAGGAGAAAATGCGTTTTGCAGGATTCTAACCGATGGGTGGAATTCATTGTTTCGAGGGAGAATTTTGTACTTAAATCACCAATAGTACCCACCTATTCCTAATAATTGTGCAAATATCGATGTCTTATGAAAGATATATCCAACGCACAAGAGGTTTAGTTCTAAAACACTTGTAAATGTTTCGATGCAAGTGGCCATTTTCCGATGCAAGTGGCCTTTCACCTGCCAGGAGACTCCGTTAAGATGCGTACTATCTGGTTGCGGAAATCCCACAACCCTTGAGAAATTGAAAGGAACTTCGGCCTCTTTTCCTCGTCGTGTAAATACAGTGCACATAAATGCCCAGTCATTGTGCAAACACAATGACGAAATTCTTGCAATATTTTCGTAAATAAAGGTTCATGTAATAATGAATGGTGTGAATCGTGGTTGAAAACATCTGTTTCATCCAACCTCGTCGCGATACAAGGTTTTACAATATGCCGACAAGATCGTATTGTTCTTAGAGAGAAAACACTAATAAATTGGGTGGTTGAGTAGCCATGTATATACGGAATGATTTAAAATGTATAGTTGTACATTCCTCGGCCACAGAATCGACTGGTAATGAATTCGTGTGCAACGTTGCTTGACTATAGTCGTGTATTGGCCACCGAAAACCGTAATATTAAAAGTGCTGGGAGATCCTCTTTCCGCTGTTGTAAGTCAATAAATTGCGTCGTCATCATTATGGGGGATTTCAATTGCAATTTAGTAAATACAGACAACCACACTGTACATAGCATCGTGAAAACTTTTGAATCTTTGAATTTGAATACTCTCAAATTAAATCCAGTTCATTATTCCTCAAATAGCGAAAGCTGGATTTATCATGTCATTGTTTTGGAGCCTGATAAGGCAATAGTTTACGGTCCGACCCCGGTTCCTAGAATATCCAAGCGTGATTTGTTGTACTTCTTATTTTCAACGAACTATCCTAAGTACAAGCCAAACGATGTTTTGTACCGTGACTACAAATCTTTCAATACAGTTAATTTTCTTTCTGACAGCATCCGTGCGCCGTGGCAATTAGTGAACCAACAAACTTCTATTCATGACAAAGTTCATGTGTTAAATAATATCGTAAGTGATTTATTCACTAAACATGCTCGGCTAAAAAAATCCAGAGTTACGCGTCCACCATGGCTGAATGATGAACTTCGGACTTGAATGAAGCAACGTGGCTTGGTTCAGAAACGATACTAAGGAGAAAGAACGGCCATGCACAAACTTGAATTTACAAGATTGCACAATATAACTAACCAAAAATACGAAATGCTAAGTTGCGATACTACAACGCATTGTTTACAGCATAAACTGATTCTAAACAAATCTAGAACAGACTTAAAAATCTTGGTGTGGGCAAGGACGGATCAACAACCTGTCATAGAAATACCCTTGGACAAGTTGAACTAACATTTCTTAAATGCGGCTCCTCCATTTGACCCTGTGATGAAAGCAAAAGCGTTATCAGAGTATTCGAACCTCAGTACAGACTGCCTCGGAGAACAACTGTACTTTAAATGTGTTGATAAAACATTTATTTAAACTGCAACTGGGTATGACCCTGTGGCAGTTAAATAACAATAATTACAACCACAATAATAATAATAATAATAATAATAATAATAATAATAATAATAATAATAATAAAGAGCGTAGACATAGTGCCTGTGATAGTGTCAGCAAATGGCGTGGTAACCAAGGATTGGTTGAAAACTGGACAAAGGCTGCGATTAAAAGAAAAACACCTTAGAACAATGCAAAAAGCCGCTTTACTGGGCACAGCAAATATAGTCAGGAAATTTTTGAGTCTCGATTAGAGAAGAAAGCGTACTTAGAATATGAAGACATCACTTGAATCCATCAAAATGTAAAAGACTACAAGTTGTGAGAACTGTACCAACACAAGACCATAAGTAAAAGTATTTCTTCACCGAAGCTCCATGACTTCGTACTGACAAATTGTGTCTTGAGATTGTCCTCCGACACTTTTTGTAGTGAAAAGAAAACAAATATTATAATATAGTAATAATAATAATAATAATAATAATAATAATAATAATAATAATAATAATAATAAAGGAGTACAGTACAAGCCGAAGATGCAATACTCTTACTATCACTAATATTAAGTATTATTACAATTATTTCAACTCTGTCATGAAATCCAACCTCTTATTATTTTATTATGTTGGTGATGCTAAAATTTAATACAAGCTACATAAATATTGGCTAAATGAGATTTTTTAATTCATTGTTCGCGTTCACTACACTTCACGGCACTGCACTACACTGCACTGTGTTTGCTTTGAATTACACTGACCAGTACTTCACAGCACTTCACCGCACTTCACAGCACTTACTCCTTTAATATCTATTGCTCTCATATTGTTCTAACTTATTTCTAAAACTTCGGACACTTAGAGGAAAAGCTTTGAAAATTTCTGCGGGTAAACTGTTCCAATCTGTAATTGTTCTGTTACAAAAGGAAAATTTCCCAAGATCTGAATTTTGTTTTCTTGTTCGAATTTTGTGGGTGTGATCGCTTCGGCCGAAATAATTTAGTTTTTCTAGTCTAACCTGAATTTCCTTCCAAGCTAGGTGATTCAAGCTGGTTAATACAGAGTTTCGTAAAGTTTTGAGAACGCAAACGATGCGATGACGGAATTAATGCTATACAGTGGAAGCAGATGTAGCTCTTCCCATTATTTCTCACATTATTAATTATTCATTAACTACGTCTTCTTTCCCACAGACATGGAAATTAGCTAAATTTAATCCTCTTCCGAAGTCCCAAAGCCCTTCTTCTCCCAATGATTTCCGGCCTATCAGTATTCTGCTGACACTCTCAAAAATCCTCAAAATAACTGTTCTCAGGCAAATCTACCCACACTTAGGAGAGTATGGTTTGTTAAATCCGTATCAGTCAGGTTTCAGGCCACGTAGAAGTTCACAAACGGCCTTACGTAATGATATCAAAGAATTGAGAAAAGCCCTGGATGGTGGGGAAATAATGGTATTAACGATACCGGATTTCAGTAAAGTCTTTGATTCTGTCGAACATAACCTCCTAGTCACTAAATGCAGGAACTTTAACTTTTGATAAACCTCGACGCGGTGGACAGAAGATTACCTTAGGAAACATGCGATTTGTTAGAGCCGGGGAGAATGACTCATTGTCAGAAATAACGGCAAAAGGGATCCATCCTCGGACTATTGGTCTTCCTAATATACATTAATAATTCTGTTTCTGTAAACATCATATGTGTGCTAACGATTTACAAATTTATATTAGCGGAAGACCT
>BLKR01015131.1:0-47500 GCA_011170035.1 Teleogryllus occipitalis | reverse complement strand
ATGGGATTGTTAATGCAGGACAACGTACTGAAACAGAAAACTCTTTTTGTAATATATTACGAAAAGGGAGTGTTAGTCATTGTGTAAATGTTTGTTCCATTTCCAAGTATTCCCTTGACACAGAGTGCTCCGAATTTGAAAATCATGTGATATAATCAGCGCGATAGAAACACAAAATATAGTGAATCACGCCATTCTTATGTCGAATAAAAACTTGAAACATTTTTTCATTGAATTGTGTGAAACACACCGAAATACATTTCTAGATCAAAAATGCATTGCCTCTGTACATTTTATTCTCATAAAAAACGCACCTTCAGGTCCACTTTGAATCGCTGGCCCCAACGCAGATGAACTCCCCGGCTCTGGCTGTGAAGGTCTCGAAACACAAGACGTTTCGTCCGAACCATCGGCGCATTCTTCAACGCCGTTGCACAAACCGATTTGGTCTATACAAGCTCCGTACTTACACTTGAATGCTTGACTTGGACATCTGCGAATTAGATAATCAGTACAATAATGTCGATAAACGAATAGGTTACGATGAAACCCCCATCTCGATCGGGTTTTTGTCCAGTTTCCCTGATCCATTGAGCAAATGCTGAGATGACCCCTTGATTTGCTTCTGGACGTAAATGTAGCTTCACTATGCGCACGTTTTGTTGAACTTTCCTTTTTCTCGTGGTGGTAGTAGAGCTTAGGGTGTTTTTTTCATTTTTATTCATTTAGTCAAAAACAGTCAAAAACTGTATGTGACGTATGGAGGAGAAAATCATCTGCGCACGCTTTCTTAAGTTTCAGAATCCCTTCCCAACAATTTAACTATTAATAGTTGAAAGATGATAAATAATAATAATAATAATAATAATAATAATAATAATAATAATAATAAATTAAAAAAGCGAGAGGTTAACATTTCAAAAACTAGATATTTTCGTTGCCGAATTATAAAAAAAAACTTATTTTTAACGGTAAGCGAACAGATTTGATTTTTCTGTATTGTTAAATTAGAAACTCACCCTAAGCTCTACTACCATTAAAAGCAAAAGGAAAGTTCAACAAAACGTGTGCATAGTGAAGCTACATTTACGTCCAGAAGCAAATCAAGGGGCCATCTCAGCATTTGATCAATGAATCAGGGAAGCTGGACAAAAACCCGATCGAGATGGGACAAAGAAATATATCTGGGTGGTTAAGGAAGTAATAAATTCTTAGGAAATGCATGCAGCTGGATTTTTAGGTGGATAAATTAAATTAAGTTTTATCTGTTTATTTTTGCAATGGTTTAAGGAGAAGTTGCACGTACTTCTCGATAATCTGTATTCTCTTGGAAGAACAAACTATGGCAATGCTGTCGAGAAAAAGCGATCCTTCCACAACGTATAAATGACGCTATACTATTGATAGCACTGGGAAACAGAGCAACACTTAGAATCGATTCCTGGAAAACCCAGCATTTCCAAATGGTAATTAGAAAATGCCTTGATACCTACGCAAACGCGAAAAGACCATCAAAACAGAAAATTTACTGAGACCAGTTGGAGTCATCTCCGAAGTCCCCAAGAATGCAGAGTGCGAAGAATGTTTTATCTTCAGATAGTAGAGAGCTGTCTAGACGATAAAGAAAACGGCTATAAATGTTGTCGTAGCACAAAACAAGTGAATATCTGCTTAGCTAGGGTAACTAGGCCGTACATGATTGACAGGCATCATCTGAAAGCACATTGGCTAGGTGCAAGCAAGTTTCTTTGTTCCAAGAGAGAGACCCAATGAATGTTTACCATTCGCTCTAAGAATACAAACTTAAGTTTCCGCGAACAGTCATGTGAAGGCTTTCGTCTCTCCGAGTGACACATAGATTTTGCTATGTTCCCTTTGTGCACATAGATTCCTGTGGCAAGTCGTATTTCGTTGTCTTTTCGCCAGTTGCACTTACAACTTGCAGCTTAGTGGGTTTTCTGCGCAATGGGTTGAACAAACTCATGGATGAAATACAAATCGCCTCACCTACGAGAGTAAACGCCATAGGTTTAGTAAACACAGCAAAAGATTCCTTCTACTCAAAATAAACTGTTTGATCCCGGGTTTACAGTGCACCTCATCGTCGTTTGCTATGCATTGACGTGGTCCAATTCTCTTCCAATCAGTGCGCAGGAATGTTATCGTTCACGGTTCAGGAATCGTTTATATTATTTTGAGAAACATTTTAAAAGTAATTCTTATTTAAAAAAATGTATTCGTGTACATGTAGAGCATAAAGAACATGTACAGCCCAACTTATTTTTAAAGATTATTCGCATACAATGCGTTGGACAGACTCAAGGATGGTTTATGTTATCGCGAAGGCCGAAGGGCCGAGCCTCGTTCTCAATTTGGAGACTCGTAGCGAAGCGTCACAATCCAGCACGCGAGAAAACGGATCCCAAAATGCATTTCTATCCAAAGAAATTTTCCAAAACTACTGTTTAAATGTTCTGCGTAAATGATGAATCATTATCTATCGTTCACGACACAAGGATCAAAAGTGAATACATACAGTAGTATTAAGGAGCCGTGACAGCGAAGGCCGAGGTGCACCGTAAACCCAGGAATAAACCAATAAACAAAAAAATAAATCTCTCCTTTTTTGAAAGCTTTTAGGACGTTATCGACACAAAATCCCATAAAAGTACTACGGCTTAATGGTGAATTACTGTAGGGACGTATTGAGCAGTCTTAAGACGAACAATTTATAAATTGTTCACTGGGCTAAACAGAAGATGCACATGGGAGCAACACCACATACCACAGCAACACATGTGTTATCATCAGACGTAACTCTGAAACGGTGCTACTTCCACCCGTAAAAGAGTAAGTAGTCCAGACAAATGTTCCCCAAGTTGGTCAAGTGTCTTAGTTATTGACAAAGTGAGACTATTTGATTTTTTTTTGTTTTTGCAGGTTAGCTCTCTTGGGTATCCTTTGAAAGGTTGGTATGAAATACGAGAAACATCGACGACCTCCTGAGATGGCTCAGGGGAAACAACTGTTGATACTGCGGTGACTGGCCACCAGGTCCTAGGTTTCGGGTCCCGTTGGGGGCGGATTTCGAGTTGCAAGTTTGCATGAATGAGATTTCTAGCGACCGTCTGGTCTAATCGATATTCTGCCATGGTTGAACCGATCAACATCATGTTAATGCCGGCGGACTACCCTAACAAACGAGCTACGCGCCATCTTTCCGCCCTCTTCATGGTTCTAACCTCACACCTTGTACACACATGCGTTGAAAATCACACACGCCGGGAGGCCAGTTGAGAACTTCGAGTAGGTTCCGACTGGGGCAGTGCCCCGCTGGTGGGAGATTCTGAGTGAGAGAATAACCCCGTAAGCCGACAGACACCTCCAGATCTCGCCATCCAGCGAGGGAAGATCACCCCACCTCCGGCGATAAGAAACGTACGGGACTAATGATGGCAGTTGACGAGACTGGAATCACCAATCAATTCCCACACACGCACAGTTATACTTCCAAGCAGTACACCAGGACACATGTCGTCTGGAGCTTAGAGCCTTATCCGGCTGGGGCGGGGCCAGCTTCGAAGTGTAGGTGTGCACGGTATTTCACGTTCCGGTGGGGAAGGAACGCCGCCCCCGCCTTACACTATTACACCTACAGGACTAATGACCATAACAGTCCAAATTTTCGCACCAAATGTACAAAATAATAAATAAATTAATATCAATCAAATAGTTCGCCAGGAAAGTCTCACCGCATTGAGTCGAGTCAAGGCCTCCTATTAAAAATGGCAATGAAGATGTTAGCAAACATGTGGGTAATAAGTGAAGGGGACAACACTTCCAGCATCTCTTATGATTGTGGCGAGTGGGTATTTACGATCTCTTTTGCTACCCACGTACTTTTTGCTGTAAGTAGCAAGATGCCAATGCGGAGAGATTTTCCTGGTGCCCTATTAACTAATTGATATTTTGCACAATTTATTCTCATGAGTTAGTCTCTCATTTCACTGATAATCACTTTGCAATTAGAATGTTTATTTACACTCAGTATTGGTACTGTGAATACGTATAATACTTAAAATTTAGGACCTAATAATTCGAAGTCAGGTTTCAACACCAATCTCCTTTTTTTAATAATTATTTATTAGGTAGGAAATGTTTGTGCAAATACAACTAATGTTATAATCATTCGACTAATAAAATTGATGATTGATTGCGCTTCCTATGAATATAAATCATGAGATCAAACTACGCCAAGCTATTTATCTCACCTTTCTATGACAACCTGCACTATGCCGTATTTCAATGTATGGATATTAATTATGAAATGGTATTATGGATGAAATTAATTAATGGACAAATCTATGAACATTAAGTAATTAATTTCTTTTTATCTTACGTTTTCCGTTGGCAAATGGTGGCTGTCTCGTCACTTCCATCGTCACAATGCACTTGTCCATCACACAAAAGAAATACTTCAATGCATTTTCCAGAATTACATGGGAACTGGTTGCGTCTGGAAAGAAAGTATTAAAATATCAGAAGATTACATACATTATAATAACAGAAAATTCATTTCAATAGCAGATAAAAATAAAGTTCTTAAATACTATATTTAGACGTTATTGCAATGGAAGTTGAAACCAATACCATCGACTGTGCATTGGCTTTGGATCATGTCATAAGATGATTTGGGTATTTGGCAGAACAAGAAAAAGCGCTTCTATTATCAAGTATTGTCACTGGCTTGCTTTGGCAGTCTCCGAGGGCCAGCGCGCTACTTATCTGACGTGGAAATCTATTCGTAGGTCTCTCTCAAGGATGGGAACGAACAATATTGCTCATTCTCCATTATTCTCGACAGTATCATCCAGGCGTGCTCTGTGTGATGTTTGCTTCTAGTTTCGAAGTGCTATACTTTCAAGAAGTACAATGCGCTCTCTTAAAAAGTATAAAATAATAAATGTTAATTAATCTTAATAATAAAAAATAATTTAAAACAATTTTTAAAAATGGCATCTCTTCCGCGCTGGCGTGGTTTCAATTCCAGAACTACGCACAGATTTGCAATGTCTTGGGTGATCGAATTCAGTGTCGTAGAGGATGTTGTACTTGTTAGTACACATAGTTCGGTTACCCCTCCATTGAGAGTGGAATAAATAATGCCTTTAAGAGGTTTAATTGAAACGCCTGAATTATAAATGGTGTGGGAAGATGGTGTCGGTGGCGCTCAAAGCGTTTGTTGTCCATCATTGTGTTTTTGGCCGCTGTCGCGGAGGGCGCAACACGATATCAACCCTATAGTCCGAATAATATTTTTGTTCACTTCATAGCTGGGGTGGGGGGAGAGCGATGTTGCCACTTATTCGGGTGGCAGACGCGTGGTCGTTCTACTTTGTACTTCCCATGTCAGAGAAATTCTGTAAACGAGTTTACTGTGTGTTGCCTACATGGGAAAATAAGTTTACCTTCGAGCAATATGCCAGAAGAAATCAAACAGTTGTTTATAGGAGATTATGACACATCAAAAAACTTTAGAAATAATATCCGTCAGTATAATAGTGGTCTTTCTTTTGTGTAATTTGGTGCCGATATTGCATTGTCACCTGGTCATGGCCCATACGTGTTCAACATTTTGTGAACTCCACATCACAGAATATCTTCGTTATACCCTAAAGATTCAAACAATGTAACATATTGTGAACATTAGTCTGGGCACAGTATTTTACATTTATCTTAGATCACACCGTCATATTTTGACGGGTTCTCACTAGTCTAGTATAAGTTTCACACAATGTTCGTGTTACGAAACTCAACAGGTGCGAGTATCTTGGTCTCATTCCAATGAATGAATAAGAGATAATGAGATCTCTTTATAAAAGCGTACTTTCAACCAAAATCGTTGTTTCCTTCACTTGTTTATTCCTGAAATTTGCTCCTTTTCATAAAATGTGTCGCCCTCTACCAATCTTTGGTTGAGATAAATAACGACGCAATTTTGAATGAGAAAATTCATTCATATGATCTTACTCGCCTATAAGTGTTTTTACTAGGTTTATTTTTATTTGAACAAATATGCTCGAAGAATCATAGTGAACGATTTTTGTGAAACAAAATAGATTTTTTAAATTAACATTTAAAAAATTCAAGGACTCTACCCCCCCTCCAAATAAATTTGCCTCCGAAAATACGAAAAATACTAAATTTAGGGGAAATCCCTCTAACCTGCCAACACTGTTCAGAGCTGCCAACGGTACGTTACGAGAACGGCACAGTGAACGCAATACAACTCGTGCCGGCAGGGCGTACACGACCCAATCACCCCAAAAATACTACCACACGCCCCCATATCGGAATCACGAAGGGCAGACGCTGTCAACTAAAGATCACAAAGGCAGCACAGATTTTAAAGGAGTCAGTTAGGGACGGCTGAGGACGATGTTCGGATATCCTAGTGATGGGTGGGAATTTCCCAGATCCTGCGTCAGAAGCACACCCATTATTTGCGTTCATACGCCCCATCAGGAAACTCCTTCTGAAGTAGAAAGAAGTTAAACAGTACAGTAATCTTGTAAAGCGCTTGACAGTTGCATACCATTTTGGGGAGGGGGCTCAACGAAGGCCCCCAACATTTTTTCCTCTTTTCTTTAGGTAAGATGTTACCGTTTCATCCTTTAGGATTTTCTTAACCTCGAGTAATAGTTCAGTTTTCAACGTGTATAGGATGATTAAGATGACCCGACATTAAAAACCAAAAAAGGGATATGTGACTTTTCCTTGACTAAAAAATAACACAAAACGGGATACATGTTGCATGTGAAATATTGAAATACAGTATCATTTTATCAAATTACTGTATTTCAATACTTCGCAAGTGCGATCACAACTGTCATCTGCGAATGTCACAACTCTAATGAATTTCATTCAAATGTGTTTTCAGTTTTCAATGTTGTTGAATTGGTTTTATTTATATGAAACAGAATGACTACTAGCGTCCGTATTTGATAACGAAAATGTATGTCTAAGAAGAAACAGAAAATATAAAAAAACAATATAAATAAAGAACATTAGAATGGAACATTAATAACAAACAATATTCATGCGTTTGCCCTTTTATCCAATACAAAGTTGACCCATATTCCTCAATTAAGATTGCTTACTAAATTGCACAGAAACTCACAGGTGCCGGAGGTTCGGATTATTGAATTTGTCTGTAATAATAGCGATAAAGCATACACAAGATCAAATGACGCGATAGCCCACTTCCTCTTCCTAAAACCACCACAGAATCTCTCCATTCTTGATCTCAATAGTCTGTGAAACATCTTTGTTACGTGGTACAGGAGTATGACCTACTCGCGCTTACTTTTTTATTTTTAACTCATACAAATCCAACGGAATACAATATGATAAATTTAAAATTAATGACAGTACATGATGCCGATCATTGTCATGAAAATGGGAAATTTCGGCCTCTCAAAAAATATGGGACAGGGACTCAAAAAAGACACTGTCTCGGCTAATACAGGTCTGTTCTCCTTAAGGATGAAACAAAAAATTGAAACCATCGCCCTGTGTAATTACTTCACGCCAACACTGGCGCCCTATTACAGCTTAGCCTACACATAATGATGTGAAAATCTTATTTTATTATTTGTAGAAGTAGATACAAAAATCGTGCAATTAGAGCAACATAGTGAATTTTGTAATAGTTCTTCAAAAAACAAAACAAAACACGTCGCCATCTGCGTCTTGGCAGAAAAGGCTGTAAGTACAGGAAATGTTCAAAATATACAAGGCCTTGCCATACCTCAAAAACTGAAAATATTTAAACTAACAATGATTGTAGCATATGGCTAAATATATATTGCATTAGTTCTAAAATACAAAAATCAACTACAAATAAATTATTGCAATGTATAAGGTGCTGCATTGACTCCCAACTCCAGGTGTTCCTCGAGTGCCATAATGTGGTAGGTGTGAGACAGTTCAGGACGAATGCCAGGAATGGGGACGCCAGAGTGCAGGGCCACTCTTAACACAAATCCTCGGAAGAGAAACAATACTGAGACACGGCCTATTACAATACACAATGTTTGAACAATTTAAGTTAAATTATATCCCAAATTTGCATGTATTTTGCTGAAGGCCAAGGCGCTTCTTTTTTCTTACAATCACATAATTTGCTACAATGCAACTTTCGTCTGTTCCTGATATTTTGCTACCCCCTAGTTAGAAAAAACAAGTTTTGAGCTCTCTGAATAAATAAGTTTTGATTTGGAAACAATTGTCACAATCCTGCAAGGTTATACTTTTCTTAATTTATTTACATTATTTACTTATTAATTTTTACAAAATATTTACACTCACCGACAGGGAGACTGCCTCTTCCATCGATATCCATTTAAATGCGACCCACTTGAGTGCTGAATCAAAATCGCTGAAAAGTAATAAGATTTTATAATAATTGATTACTCGGGATGAACCTCGTACACAATTGAAATGCGAATTATTCACCTCCATCTCGAACTATATTTCCTACCGCAACTATTTCCTGGGTGCTAGGAATGACTTAACACTCATCCTTGCCCTAAGTCATATTCCATATACCTATTACTAAATCTCACCCACTACATTCCTCAAATGCTCTTCTATTATAGGTAAAAGGAACACCAACATATCCAGTCATTATCATCTCTGCTCACAAAACCGCATAACTCACCTTAATACTTAATCTCTTCCCCATCCTTTAGATTACGTAGACCATGTTAATATGAAACTTAGTGAGGATGCAAGACCAAATTAACGCAATTAGACGAAAATTAGGGAAGTTTTTAGACAGACATTCCGCAAGACATTTCAAAAGACTTCTTTAAACCCGTGCATTCCATCCAGGACAACTGAAATAATAACTATAAGATCTATCACTACACGACGAATACCTAAAATCTCCACCCTCAATCACCGGGAGGGGTGGGGTTCAGTGCATCAACTGATATTACTGCAGTGTCTCTGACCGGGAGGTCTTACGTTCGAGTCCTGGCGACGGCAGAATTTTAAACACTAGCTTGTCCACTTGATCGAATTCAGTCACTGTCTGGAGGAGAATTCTAGAGGCCGGCTGCTCTGATCGGTAGTTTTCCGTGGTTTCGCCGATCAACTCCAAGCAAGAGGCCGGAGCAGTTTCCTAACAAACGGGCCACGGACCGCGCGCAATCCTATCCTCTCCCCTTACACAGGCACAGTAACATACATTACACTACCGGGTGACCGGCCGGGAGCTTAGAGCTTGTCCCGGCTGGGGCGGTGCCCCGCTAATGTGATATACCTGGTTGTGGAAAACCCCGCTAGTCGACGGTAGGTCGGCGCCATCCGCGGATCTCGCCATCAAACAAAAGAAGATCACAGCCACCTTCAGATGAAAAACATGCACTAAACTTACGGAACTAATGACTTCAATGGTTGAGGCGCTAGGAATCACTAACAATCAATCAATCAATCAATTTCGATCCACCTTCCCTTTACATTACAACATCGACATTGAACCCCCAACTCCCCTTTACAACCAACACCCATCTGGAAAAAAATTCTTCTGTATGTTGTCAAAATATATCTTATCAACCATCACCTCCGCGTCAGAAACTGACAGGTTTATTTTCCTCCTAATCCTTCACATAAAAATACCCCTCGAGAAGGTGACCGCGTATAATAAAAAAAACTACATCCCCTACCTAAAAAGATCCGTTTCATCAATCGACAGAAGAAATACTAAAAGAACAGATGAAAGGAAGACTAGTGAAACAAATGCTACAACAAATACAAACACCATGTCTCAATGTTAAATACGAGAACCTAGTAAAAAAAGAGGACCGGGAACCTTCAGTACGCTTTTCTCATAAATAGATCAAACTGCACCAAAAACATCTCACAAAAAACACCTTCACACCCTATTCCCAAGGTATCGCACAATCCTTCGTTGTAAATTTTCTCTCCGAAACATCCATATACAAGACCCCGTTATCCTAAAACCCCTTACAATCGCACATCCACCTACAATCCAACAATTCTGGAGCATTGGTTACGACGAAATTTAACAAGTTATTAAATCAATAGATATTTTAAAAAATCATCCGGTTCAGAAGGAAGCCTTCCTTTCCATCTCTAATTCGTTCCCTTAGACATATTCAAGCCACTTCAAATTATCTCCCAAATATCCCATCCTAACCGGCGTTCCCCAGGGCGCTCCGCTGCCTCCTATACTTTTCTCATTAAATACATTAATGACATTCTCCCCCTCGGTTCAAAGAGCCCATATATGCTGATGATATTGTTTCTTCTCATCTTGTCGCTCCCTCATCGAATTAAAAACTTCCTAACTTTTGCCCATTCTTGGGCACGTACGGGAATACGGCAGGTACAAGAAATCTCTTCGATTGCCCAAGAATGAGAATTGAAGGACACCTCTGCATAATGAAATGCACTGCAATTGGGAGTAAATAACAAATGTTTAAGTCTGTCACACGAAATTCGCCACTATTAATTATTTGGCAAATTGTGATCATATTCGACCCTTTTACATCTCTCAGAAGTATGTAACTTTTATTCTGAGGCATTCTGTATTATCCCTGAAAACGCCATGATATTTTTTTTCTTACGTTACATCCCGTTCCTTTCCTCCCCGGCTCCAAATTGCTCAACATCTCATCCCCTGGCAACTGACTATTAAATGTCTAGACTTCAATCATCCCTAGAACTTCATTGCTCTTTTCACATCCAACAGGCAGCAGCAAAGCTTACAGAATAACAAATTTCCTTTATCTCCTTTTCATCCACCATTCATTCACAATGAAGAAAATTCTTACAATATACTACAACTTTATCCACTCAATCATTATATAAGCCCATTCTACGTGGACCACATCCTTCAGTAGAGACTACCAAATCCTTACCAGCCTTGAAAACAGAATTAAACTATTTTTCTACCCAACTACGCTTTATAAGATTAAATGATATCCGCTCCAAACGTAATTTCCCTTTACATCAATAGCTTTACCCATAACTTTTCCAAAACCCATATTCTGAAATTCCTCGCAGATACAACTTATAACCATCTATTGTCAACCCATCACAAATTCTAAGATCCCCCCCTCGAAGAGATACAAACAAAAAGCATCCTTTTCACGTACTCCAACGTCCCCTATCACCGATCCAAACCAATTTAATATAGAATGACTGGACTAGACGTAAACAACAACTATCAAATTACTGACATAACGTCATCACAAGGTCATGGAGAACGACAACGAGAAACCCCAAACGTAATAGTGGCATAATGGCTATACTACGTTTAGAGCCCTATGACCGGTTAAAATCAAAATTCCATGTGTATAAAATAGATTAAACCATTAAAAAAGAAAACTGTTCGTGATGCAATTGTCATTTCCCTTTATTGTTCTTTAAGAGTGAATGTTTCCAGAACCAAACTAAAATTACTTATGGTTATTTTCACTGTTTCTGTCATTCTTTCAAGAGTTCAAAATAGTATTTTTGACTAAATTTCAATGCTATCTTCTCCCTAAAAGAAACTTTTCCCATACGAACAAAATGAAAACAAATTATTTACAAATTAAATCACGAAATTCAACCTGCGGAATCCCGTCCGTCGTTGTCTGTTTTAATTCTCCAATGTCGGGACGTTGGGAGCCTATTTGTGCATGAGAGCGTGTCAAGAGATACGAATCGAAAACGAAACCGTTTGAGAACTGTTGTTGTCCAACTCGTTGCCTCAGAGTCGACTTGGGTTCTGCAGAAAATATTTTTGGACCTCTCTCCGAAAAGTATCTAAAACTTTGTATATTCGGTTACAAAAATTAATGTGTACTTAAAGTTAAATCAATTCAAAGATTATTTTTAATTTTTAAAATAGAAAATTTATATTACAGTAAACTACTTTATTAACAATGCTTCTAGGATAGCTCGTGGGCCGTGTACTAGCTTCCCGGAGGTCCCAGTCGAAGCAAAAATAAAGATGTAGGTTTCTTTTAAAATCGTCCCTGTAGTTGTGTGACGAAGAAAAGTTCAGGCAGGTGGATCTTGCTAGTTACTTCAAAGGGAATGTCATGTTTGCCACATGTCGCTCTTACCCCAAAACACGGATTTAATTAGATCCAGGCACGGGGAACACCGTTAGCTGGCCGGGAAAGTCGAACTATCGACCCGAAATGCCAAATACATACATACACTTTATTAACAATTATTATACAGATTAACACAAATTTGTTTGACTTTAATTTGATTTCATTTTAATACTTTATGCACTTTTCGAGGATCGCGGGACCTTAAGTTACCGCTGATTTTGGTTTTAAATCCAGCCGTACTGTGACCTCTCTTAAGCTGGCACTACAACAATCGGTTACGCCAAAACCAAATATACCACAATTTAGAACTATTTAATTGCTAATTAATTACGCAAAATAATTTTTCGCTCTTCAAATTTTC
This sequence comes from Teleogryllus occipitalis, assembly GCA_011170035.1. NCBI lineage: Eukaryota > Metazoa > Arthropoda > Insecta > Orthoptera > Gryllidae > Teleogryllus > Teleogryllus occipitalis. The sequence goes on along the minus strand of BLKR01015131.1, from coordinate 35,002 downwards.
GCGTTATTAATGACGAGCTACCTTCAGATTAAGCTACTGGAGGGCGCGCCTGGCAGCTCACCATTAATTACCTGGAAGTTTGAAGAGCAATTAAATACTTTTTGCGCAATTAATTAGTAATTAAATCGTTCTATAAGATGGCGCATTTGTTTTGGTGGCAAACGAAAGTGATGTGCATCTTAATCTTGAGCTAGCTCACCATTAATTACACAAAAGTTTGAAGAGCGAGAGAGAGGGACAAAAAAAAAGCAATTGAATAGATTTCAATGGAGACATATTGGTTTAGATGTAACCGAATACTGTAGTGCGAGCTTGTGCCCTGAGACACTGGCCGCGACTCACCTGTGACGGCGGCGAAGACGGCGAAGGGGACCATGGCGTCGCGTGGTTTCGCGTGCAGCGCGCGCGGCCAGTCTCTCTCCGCTTGCTGACCTCCGCTCGACCACACTGCTCGGGGCGAGGCGCTGCGCCGGAGCGACGAGCGACCGCAGCGCGGCGTGGCGGCGGCGGCCGCAGAGGAGGAGGAGGACGGGGCGAAGGAAGAGGCTTGGTGCAGGAAACCGCGCCAGCGAATGCCTGCCGGCTCGTCGCACTGTGGCTCGGATACGGCAAAGAGAGGGCAGAAAACAAACGACGGGGATCGCTAGTCATGTCAACCGATGGGGTGACAGGGTAGACCTTCCATATAATAATTAAAAATAGACGAAAAAGTTACATAGAATCTGGTTGTTTCTATATTATTCCTTTTTTTTCAATTCTGAGGCTCTTTCAAGAGAGGACGATGCAAGTTGTTGCCGTGAGCTATCGCTGAGCCAGTAAAAGGACACTAAGCCAACAAGAAGAAATCAAAGTGAAATGCTGCAGAGGAAACAGACCCCGATCTGTCTTTGTTTGATTGATTTTTTTCGTGTTTCCGGACGCGTCAACTGCTTTGGTTATTATTCCCGTAAGTGTTGTGCATGTTTTCCCCGGGAGATGGCCGTGATCTTCCCCCGCTTGATGGCAAGATCCGGCGCCGACCTACCGTCGGCTAGTGAGGTTTCCCCCTAACCAGGGCTCTCCCACCAGCGGGGCACCGCCCCGGCCGGGACAAGCTCTAAGCTTCCGACCGTTCTCCCGGAATATGTGGTAGTGTAGTGCATGTTAGTGTAAGTGTGTGTGTAAGGGGAGAGGATAGGACAAGGAAGAGGAAGGACAGATCGCGCGCGGTCCGTGGCCTATTTGATAGGGTACTGCTCCGGCATTCGCCTTTTGTTGATCGGAGAAACCACGGAAAACTACCGATCAGAGCAGCCCGATCTGTCTTCCCAGGATTAATTTTTGTAAAGAGATTCTGCGTGCGTATCGCAAGCAGACATACATGTGAGGAGCCTCCTGAAAGGCGAATAGCACATCATTGCAATCGATGGAGAGGATGAATGTTGCTCATTCTGTACAGCTCTAAATGGTCACTGCTTTGAGTCTACTTGTACTATACTATAACTTTTTGAATAATTCACATTTTGGGGTTATTCTAACTGCGGCAGTACAATGCCTCTTTTGGCCGGGACATGCCATGAGCTTTTTAGCGCAATTAGTATCGTGAAAGCAAAATTAGCAGTGCCAATACTATGTTTAGCGACGGCGCTATCGAAACATTCAGCAGGTGTTCATTAACGAAAACGGAATATTTTGACCCTGTTTGGAAGCGCTCGTTCGTCAAAATATTGGTGCTTGTGTGAGATGTTCATTAAAAAAATGATATCATAAATGTAGTAACACGAAGCACGGGAGTAATATAAAACGTTAATTCGAAAGGTCGAATCTGCTACTGTTTTGATTTTATTAACTTCGTGGTAACGTATCTGAAAAATAGATTGTGAACAGAAACATCTTTACTTACATTAACACACACAAATATTAACTTTGTGAAAACGTACTTGAAAAATAGTTTTAAAGACAAATATAAATAAAAAACATAACCACAAACGTGATTTCTTAACCTCGACTAATCGCATCTCACGCGTAATTTGCTTAACACTATCGCTATCTGGTGGCGAGCTGGCAAACAACGTGAGAAGATTCCATTATGCAACCTATGCCACCGGCTTTCAGAGACGACAACATCACTGCATCTCTTCTTTATGAGGTGTTCGAGTAAGAAATATTACAGATTATAATTAATACAACAAGGGATTACTTCAAGAATAGTAATACTAGAAGTGATTATTACGGAATTGGTATAAAATACAGCAGAGGATCACCACTTCGAAGAATTCCTACCTGCTACTGTCTACCGATTTGACTTTGTTCCGTTACATCCTCATGGCAAGTAATTATTTCCATGATCATAGAGGTTGGGGAATTTTTTAAAATATAAAACTGGAAGAGCGCAATGTACTGAATGAGTCAATACATAGGTACAGCTGGTGGGGCTAAAGGAATGCTTACTTCATCATTACTAACGACAGTGCCACTGGGAAGGTCTTCCTCAGAGGATTAGTTTATTTTCCTAGCAACCTGACCAGTGTCTGATTTTATTATACGAGTTTTGCTACCTCATATGTGGAAAAACAGTACTTCTTCAGGCGACCTATACTGAATTATATAGATAGAAGATTCACATTTTCTCTGTTCTTGGAACTTAGGAGGTGTTATTGTTTTACTTGGGTGTAAAATAAAGTACTTGAGCGTAAAAACGGTTGCGTGCTTGGGTGTAAAAAACTTTGTCACAAATCATCTCCCACGACTTTTGTTAGAGACAAGCGAAAACTCTTTCATTCTTTAGCCAAAAATTTCCAGAAGTACATAAATATGAAAAATATAAAAAAAAAAGGTAAAATGGAATTAGAATACTACTCAAATCACCAAAATTAACCTTTTGTACGTACAGCTAAGCCAATTACAGGGACAAAAACACCTTTTTTATGTCCTTTACAGTTTTTGTAACGCTTGTGGGCTCCTACCTGCATATATTTGGATAATAAAATAATTATTTTGCGTGTCCTGACAAAACAAGCAAAGTTTGGGAGATTCAAATTGGTATATTTTCCGTTAATAATTTTATTTTTCTACAATAACGCCTATTTCTTTTGAAAATTGTGTTTACGCCTACCCTGAACTGACCGTAGATGATACCAATCCCTCCGTGGATTGTCATTACCAGGACTTGGGATTCTGATGACATGTCATCTTTTCATTGGTGCATTCCAGTCGCAAGTAACTTGTAAATGAATGTTTATCACGATATATACGTTTCCTCCGAAAATAAAGATGTTACGTTAAATATGATTATATATATATATATATATATATATATATATATATATATATATATATATATATATATATATATATACACACGTTTTATTTAAAATTGTATAATTCATTTAATAAATAAACATTTTTATACCCATTTTGATGCATTTTTAAAAATTAGGTTATTTTCCCATTGTTTTCTAATCATTTTACACTTTTTCCTCTAATTTTTAGGTCATTTGAATGCAAGCCCTGAGCGTTACTAGCGTGTTGTTTCATTTTATGTTATTACATATTTTTACAAATACAAGACACATGCATTCAATAATATTTTAGAGTTTGCAAGATTTTCTGAATGAATTAAAATGCACGTTGTCTCTGTTCAACAGTTCTGTTCTACAAAACTGTTATAAAACCCACATGGACGTACGGTATAGAACTACGGAGTTCTGCCAGTGAATCGAATATTGAGATTCTCAGAAAATTCGAAGCAAAAAGCATTAAGAAAGTTATCCGGAGAACCGTGGTTCGTCACTAAAGAATACTTTATAAGGACCTAAACATCTCAACTACTTCGAACGTCATTACGAAAATAAACCGGGAGTATTTGAAGAAACTAAGTGAACTTATAAACCTTCTATCCTTCTACTGGACCATAGTCAGCTGTCAGCATAAACTGAAACGCCAACACATATTAGAACTGTGAAACCGCTACTTTAATTACTAACTAGACAAAACCACTCATAATTTAACCAGAAATTCTATGTAATACGGTTATTTGTGTAAATTCAAACCATTTACTAAATGCTCTGCAAGAACAGATTGTAAATTGTGCAGATGTGAATTAAAAAAAAAATTAAACCGCACTTCGCGTCTTCCCCGGATTAATTAACAGCTACTGCCATGATGTGTTCGGTTATTCAGGTAGGCTACACAATTCTTTCCTTTACAATTAAGTTTTCATATTTCACTAATTTATAAATAAATATTTCAATTACAAAATTTTTCAATGTATTTAATCTTCTAGTAGGCCAGATGTCTGTGACAGTCATCACAAATTTATTCACATTTCTGGGCTTTTAATGAAGAAGGGATTGACATTTTTATTCCTCTCTAAATGTTGCTTAATTTCACATTTAGACTAACTAGGAGAATGCACAAAATTATGGAATTAATTAACATATATTTGTAAGACACACCGAGAGTAAGTACGTAACGTGTTTAATTTTATCTGTGTTTATTCATCTGACGTAAGCACTTTTTCAGTCGCACGCTCTCCTCCGCGTAATAATGCCGCCTAGGTGCATTGGAGTTCCATTTCTAGTAACACTTTCTTCATGTTACTAACTTTTGAGTAACAGTTTGTGACCCTGAACTCTTCTATGTTTTTTCTCGTCTTTCAATCGTTCTCACTCCAAATTTAAGGACGATTGCTTCAGTTGTATAAAAGTTATTGTGACCCCAAAATCTCGTTTTTAAATTTTAAATTATTCAAACATAGCGTAATTATGAAAATACAATTATGTCCAAGAACATTTGTAATAGGACAGTGCTCCTTCAATACACCCCCGTCCCCTCCAAAGGTATACTAAATACCTGAAGAATGTAAATTGGCCAGTTTTGAAACAAAGTAAGGGATATTCAAAAATTCTGTGATGTATCGAATACAATCATGTGTATTTTTGATGCCGATGCCTACTTATTGCCACACACGCCAAAATCAAACAATAATTCTCTTCATTTTATACAAACATTGCATATCTTAGTAATGAAGAACAAGATTCAGAGGGTACTTTCAAGAGAATTAATGTAAGAAGCAGGATGTTTACCATTGTTTTCAATTTCGGCTCCATTTTTCTGTTTTAATTGACAAACAAAACCCAAAAAATCTAATGAACTCCGAGAGCAACTTAATAATCGAAGATTCACTACAACAATAACTTTCAGTGACAATCGTTTCGTTTTCCCAACCCAATACAATGCGTATCCTTTATTTGTTTCCGGGTAGTTTAATTTTGTCCTCCTATTTCGTCGTCATCACCACCGTGCGTCATCGCAGGCGCCCGCTCGCCCGCCTGCTCGCCCGCTCTTCCGTCTAGGCGGGGATTCCTCAATGTTGCTGCGCGAGGCTGTGGCCAAGGTTGCCGAACGCGTTCGACCTTTCCACCGAGGAGGGGCCTCGCAGGCTGCGCTGTGCGGAGCCGCGCCGCCACTGGGTGTATCAGCGGCGTTGCGCATCAAAATCAAACGCACAGCAGCTCTGCCACCTCTTCGGATTCGATCGGAAACCGGGAGATATGGCTCAGGGCATCAACTGATGTCACTGCAGTCCATCTGACCGGGAGGTTCTAGGTTCGAGTGAATCCCGAACGGTGGCAGGATTTTCAACACTAGCTCATCAGCTAGGTCGAATTCAGTCGCTGGGTGGAGGAGAATTCTAGCGGCCGGCTGCTCTGATCGGTAGTTTTCCTTGGTTTCTCCGATCAACACCGGGCGAATGCCGGAGCAGTACCATAACAAAGTACGCGTGGTGGGTGATTGTGCAATTTTTAGTTAAGACATAACGTGGAACGCGGGAGGGGAGAGGGCTAGAATCAAATTATAAATATTATTTTCGGAATGTAATAGTAAAAATTTGAATACTGATTTTGTCATATAATTGTCAATTACAAAGCGGATTTATATCTGAGAACGCTATTAGAGTAGGGAAAAGTTCGTAGATTTTTCAATCCTTGAACAATTATTTGAATATTAAGAAGTGCCGCGGCGAGGCGCCCATCCGAGGCGAAGTTCAGGGAAGTTTCGCGTACGCTAACAACGTTAATGAAATTATTCAACGAACCGGGAATAAATTGACAAAATTGCTGTTGAAACATTTTAAGTTAGTAATTGACATCGGGTAATATCACGTTAGCCAGGGCGATGCATATACATCAACGCGACGACGAAAGAGAGAAGACGTGGTGGACATTGAAGATTCTTCATCTGGAATTCAGCCAAGAAGTCTTCGAAACCGCGCAAAGATTTCACGTAATCCACGAACATTTAAGTTGGTTTGTACAGAAAGGATAATTATCAAAACAATTGGTACGTAATGAGCTCATTAAGAATGGTTAATGTTTGGTATATGAATAAATATTTTGTTTATTATTTGAAAAGTAGGCTGATGATTTGTAGTTAATTGCCATCAATCAATGAGTTATAACGATCAGAACTTTCAAAAATCGCTGATCTGTACAGACAGACCGTCTGCAAGCAACAAAGTAAGATATAGCATGTCGTATGTCTATACCCACGAGTAAGAAAACATTAAACGTAATGTTAATAAAATCTTTGATTATGAAAGAAGGACGTGAGCGGAGGAGAGCAACAGAATTTCATAAATACAAGTATTAACATTGATTGTAAAGATTTCAAGCATATCGAAAAGATTTTATTAATTAAATTAATAAATATTTGTCGGCATTATGAATTCTTTTTAGTAGCTGTCGAATGTGGACAGATCGTTTTGTGAATATTTATAGAAGTTATCAGGTTCAAGTTAAAAATTCATTATAAATTGCTTGCCCAAGCGAGGCAGATTATTTAGACAAATAATATTGAAGTTGATTCATTACATAACACATTTCGTAAGGATGAAGTTCACCAACCTTACAGACTGCGGAAATGGTCACAAACTATTATTGTACAATTATTTTAAAACAATGGAATACATTTTCACTGAACAAGAAAAATAACAAATATTCGAAACAAATTTAATAATGTTTTTCTTCTTTCTGCAATGCATATTTTCCACATAACATCCAAAAATTGAAAAGAATCTTCACCCACTTCCGCTAATGGAAAAAATCTAACTTTTATTCAGTTTCGTCTATAACCTCACCATTTTCTGACAGTTGGAGTCATATGCAATACGTTTTCACATGACCCTTTTCACCAGCCTTTGTTGCCAATGACATTCTATATTTTTTAAGTGCTGAAATAGAACTTGAGGTTTGCTATCTCGAGAGATATCTCGTCTCCACAAAGAAAATTGCAAAAAAGAAACAATAAAGAATTTAACACTTTTTTTCTGTTTTTGCTCATCTCCGCAATTACGCGCTTGTCGAAATAGCATTTCGCATAGAAAATTGAAGTAGACAAAATTCTTTACAAAAGGTTTATATTATCTTTTTCGACATTTCGACAATTTTTCGACAAATCTTTTGATTGGATTTGGTGCATGGATAGGTAAAGTGTGGGCTGTAAAATAAGATAGTATTACATACCATAAGTTCCTCGTAGTTTTGACGATCAAATTATATTGTGTTTTCGTTCAAAATTGCGCCCAAGAGGAAGCCGCCGAAATCTTTTCTTATTATATGGAAGACAATAATTAATTTAATGTGGATTTTGAATACGTAACATCAGGAACGTTCAGCCTTGCCTGTCTCGTCCACTACAGCAGCTCAGTGTGCATTACACGATGGATGCATTGCGATGGTAGCATGAATTGTTGGTAAACGTCACCCAACCACATCTCTAGGATTGTCTTACTCCCAGTCGAGTCTTTTTCCCATTGTAATTCCCCAGTAATAATGCATTCCAAGTTTTGTTGAAATGACGTTGTTTCCGCAATGAGGAGTTAAGATGGAACACAAACACACGCGTATACACATCTATCAACTTCTTTTGTATATTAATGTTTTTGGCAATGAGAACATTTATGAGGCAATGTTTGAGTCGATGATAAATGATAATATTACATATAATAACTATTTTATTTATTATAGATTGACTATAATCTTACAAACATGTGTATGTTTGCAGACATTTTTGAGAATTGAAAAAATATCGTTTTTTTATTCAAACAAATTGTAGATCGCTTGGTAATAGGTTTCGAAATAACTGTTTTACACAAAAGTTGTAGGAAACTTTATCCTCTTTAAAATTCATTTGAATCATTTCTCTACACAGCGTAAAGTTAAAAAGCTATAGAGAAAAGAAACGAAACAAGTCAGAAAAAATACCGGTTTTTCGGGCCTCTCGGAGTTAGCACAGGGTCTGGGAGGTCAATAATTTAGAGTTTTTACTAGTGTCTGGGTACACAGTGGAATAACATAGTGTGGAATAACTAAAAACGAGTTTACTCGCGCAGAGATTTGTATGGCTCGTCCTAAATAACGATATTATGAAGGGAATAAGAGAGAGTGGAGAATTTTCTGCATTATTTAATATATTCATACAATATTTTTGCGAATAATATATTCTGTTTTGTGCCAAATTATGATGTTAAAGTAACAAAAAGTAGGTATGAAACAAAACCAGAGCGTCAGACGAGTTCAGAAATATTTCATAGATGAAATTTTAGGATAAATAGAAATAATTACTACAGAATAATACGTTAGTAAGAATTCACCAGGCATTGCCATGTATTATCAGATACTTCTGAAAGAATGTGATTTGCCATTGTTTCCCCATTTTCAAATATCTCACAATTAGTCAATGACATACATGTACAATCGATAACTATGTAAAAACAGATCATAATTCTTGCAGACTTGAGCTCTGTTGCCAGATATGTATGACGTCCAATCTGCCAGAAGTGACATTGCAATGAAGGAAAGCTTTTCCCGATCCAAATGATCATGTTTACTGGGAGACGATACATCACATTGATTTATTTAAAATTAAACAGACGAACGAACAATCTAACACAAACTAGCAAACGAACAAACAAACAAACGAACAAACGAATAAAAAATAAATGAAATGAATAAATATAGCTCTAACCGTACAAAAAGTTTCACAAAAAATTGGGAGCTGTTTTTGAGAAAATCTTGTTTTTAAAATTACCTTCTTTTCAATCAATGTTACTTAAAACCTAATCATTTTAGTGTGTATATATTGAGTGTATACATGCGTGTATACGTCCTCATTTAAACATGTAATTTTCAACAAAGCAATTTAGTCAGAGAAATAATCTCTGTTTTCAATTCTGTGCTGAAGATGTCGAAAAAATTAAGAACATTTGCAAATTCCGAAAATTCAGATATTTCAAAGACCTGCACCGGTGTTTAAGTGTCCTTTTTGACGACAAAGTTTAATAAAATATATGTTTCTGAGAAACATGTGAGAGTTTCCTCGAGACTTTATGTAAAGTGCTCACAAAAATTGAAATATTGGTTTCAATTTTGAAGAGACCAACCCAGTCAGATTGATTAAGGCATATCTATTTTTGTGCAAATATTAGGATTTTGCACTGCGATACTTACGGCAACTGCAAATACTTTCGATTTTGTTGGTAGCGTTGTTACAATAGATGGACAGAAATTGTTTTACCATAAAACAATTTTTAGGTATCAAGAACTCTCAAGATGTAGATTCTGACTACATAACGTGTTAGAAGAGAAACAAAAATGATCCCCCTTGTTTGTTATCAGTGATCTAAAGACGCATTGTTCTGCCACAAATTCGCCGTTATTTGTTGAAGCAATTCATAACGTTCTCTGAACTACGTATGTAGTATCAGAGAAAGTAAAATACTGGTACCCGCTTATGGTTAAAATTATTAATGTACGAGTTTGATCCATAATACAGTAGTTGGTCTAAATGGAATATTTGCGAATTTTAGATAAAATCTTACAAGGGAGAAAACGCATAAGAAAAATAAAAGGACGCAACGGTGGATAATATTTATACATTTAAAAACACTTCTGATTTTTCGTTTAGAAAAATTTGTGAACTTTCAACTCAACCACTGATTTTTTCTTTCAAAGGAAAGGTAGTTCCTCACGTATATTTTCATTCTCTCTTATTAATTGGTTTTATAGCAAAAACAACACATTTTATAATATTTATAGTATGTACGCTTGTATGCAGTTTATTTGTTAATAACGTTATTTTTAAGACCAACTACAATACATATTGACATGGAGCTATGAATATAGAGAGATGGTATGACGCCACGAAATTGAAGCCACCTCCGCCATATTGACGAGTCCAGAAATCTTGTAGCATAGACAAACTGTGTGTGAGAGCTCTGTGGCTTGTAGCTTCACTTGTGTTCAGTTGTGTTTGGCGTCGTTTTTAATATTTAAAAGCCTAGTTCAGAATAGCTAGCGCTTTGTAACAGTTATGGTTACTTGTGTGGCTAATGGCTGTACAAACCGTACGGGAAAACCGGAAATTGCTTTCCACAAGTAAACTGCTACTCCATGTTATTTGGAACATTTAGTAATTTTGTAAGTTATTCGTTAAGTTTTGTGAAATGTTTCTTTGAGATTTCCTGCAGATCCAACGGGGAGAGCATTGTAGAGCTGTACGAAGACACAATTGACAATCTAACAATTACAGCAAGTTATGTTGGGCTCATTTCCAAGAAAATGACTCCGATAGAACTTCTAGTGTTTATAGAACCACTTTGCGGGAATTCACAGTTCCATCAATCATTCCAACTTTTCAAGGAATCACTAATGACGTAACAGAAGGTATTGGTTTGACATGTGTTTTGGACCCACCAATATGGCGGACTGGCTGCACATGCTGGACACGGAAGAAGTTGGTAAGGGCACCTTCATATATTCATAGCTCCATGACAATTGTAATAGGTGTTGTATTTTGCGAGTTGCAATTCATCTATTGAAAGCTGTCGACGTTTCGTCATTAGAGCGAACTATAGTGAGTATGAGGTTATACACGATGCAAGGATCACCTTATCCCAAAGGATAAGACACTATGAAACCATTCTGAATTGTAAAGTCTAGTTAACTCCCATGTTCCTAGAGCTCTTTTCATTTTTTAAGTGCTGGTACCCGTTAGATAGCTCAAGCTAGTAGAAGTCATTAAAAACCTAAGCGCCTGACAACGAAATTTTTAAAAGAAGTTAATTAAAAACTCTAAAGTTTAAATAATTCCACCCATTATTTACAAAAATGTGAGTTAGACTAATTAAAAACAGCATGGTATTTAATTAACATTGCGTTCTACATTCTGGTTTTGTAGCGTTTTGTCGTTTGAATTCTTCTAGCTTCAAGATTGTTGTAGGCAAACACTGTCACATTCCTGTACCAAGGGTTGCATTCATACAATCATGGCTCCTGTAGGAAATATGAAAAATTGAAAAATCTTTGGCAATAATCTAACAATTCACTTTTAATTCATGAGGATGTTAACTAATAAATAATTCTGTTGGATCTTTTAGTTACTATTAACATCTCGACTCTTTGAGCAAGGGTGGCTTCGAGAAGAGGCTATTTAAAAATTAACATAATTAAACGAGGATTTTGTTTTTATAAATATGATTAATAATATATTTTTATGAATTTATTTTTCACAAAAGGATCCAAGAGGATGGAACCTCCAACGCAGGGATACCAACTGCACCTCCTAGTGATGGAGGATGGTAACGCCCACAGGTGTCTAACGCGCCTTAGGGCCGGTTTCATCAACAGCCGAGTAAAGTTAAGAGTAGTTACTCGAGAGTAAGCATTACTTCAGTAAAGGTACTCTCAAGTAAAATATAAGCGTTTCACCACGCTTCTGGAGGGTTATGTTGCTGTAGAGTACATACTTCCCGATTTACTTTGCGCACCCGCTGAACGCGCAATTTTTCATACACAGCTGAGAGCGATTCAGGAGGCCATGAGCGAGAGTGACGCTGTGAACCATTGCGGACCAACAGGAACCTCTGGTTATTTCCTTTCATTTCAGTTTGGGAGTTCTTTGCGTCGTCTTGGTCTTAGTTTTGTGTGGTGATTTGAGATGGCGTAGCTTATTTTTTATTTTTCTTATCTTTATTTCTTCATATTTCTTAGTCTAATTTTCCGAAAGTATATTACGAACTACTTTTGAAAATGTCTAGTTTTTCAAATGTTGCTAATCTCGCACATTTTTAAATTTCATTATTTATTTTGTTTGTTTTATTTTTAAACTTTTATTTATCTTTTAACTTATTTATAGATAAAACGTTGGAAAGGATTCTGGAACTCGAGAAAAGATACGCAAATGATCTTCTCCCCTATATGTCATATACAGTTTATTACCGTTTTTGACTGAAATAAATAAGAACTTTTAGTTGTTGTAGTTCTTATTTTTCCTCTTGGTGTCATATTTACTATCTTTATTTCGTATCCACATCGGTGAAAAATAAATTTACAAAGTCCTTCACAGTTTATAATGTACCCGATGAGTTAATTTACTTCACAAAAAAATAAGTTGTTACACTATTTAATTTATTTTTAATAGACATATCCAGTCTTGATCTGGACTCTTGACTGATTGCCTACAATCGTAAGATAGATACCTTCAAGTCAGAAACAATAGTTTATGAAATTATTCTACTACTTTAATATATTTTTTATATTTTTTAGTTTCCTAATAGCATGCAAATTTTTCGTTTCTAAATCAGCTTTAAATTCTTTCAATTATTCGTTACTTAGTTTTTACTTAATTCCGTACTGAATTCCACTCTGTGCCCTGTACAAAGCGTATGCCGGGTATCCAGCTTGGAAAGATATCTACATCCAACTCTGTAGACCCTCTTACTTTACTAGGGGGGATCACAAGCACATAATTCAGTTTAGGCCACAGAGAACTGATGTTGGAAAATTTTTCTTTACAAATAGAACAATAACGGACTGGAATAAGTTGTCTGCGACAGTCTTGGAAACAATTCGTTCAGGTGCTCAAAGTTTTAAAAGTAAATTAACTAATGGTATTTGTAAACTTTATTAATTTAGTAAGTTAGGTTTATTATAACATTATTATTATTATTATTATTATTATTATTATTATTATTATTATATTATTATTACTGCTAATTTTATTGCTGTTATTATTAGTATTGTGATAATTACTACTAAATGTGTTCCTGTATAATTATATTCAAGTAGTATTGTATTTAAGTGTGGTGACGTGTTCTGAAGTGTAGTGCAATAGAGAAGTAGAAAGAGAAGTGAAGTGCAAATGTAAAGTGAAGTGCAGTGTAATTAAAATGTCGTGTATTTAATAGTTTTAAATAATTGTGCAGGTCAACCATAAAAGATAAGAGTGAATTCTATTATTGTTATTATTGCTATTATTGTTAGCATTTTTATCATATAATTATTATCTTAAAATAATTAAAAGTTAAATTTTATTTTTGTTTCTTATTGTAATATGTAAATTGAAGTATTATGCCACCATGTTGTAAAAACGTACCTGCCGAAACAAAATATCTATATCTAATTCCACTCATAAATACGTGCTTGCATGCACAAAATACTGAGGAACGAAAATTAACAATTGTAAAATTTTGATTTGTGTCAAAACTATCGGGATTTTCATGATGAACCAGTCAATGTTTCGGTGAAATTAGATTTATAATTTGATGTCAAAGTACGTTTTTAGCACATAGAAATTGCCGAGTATTAAAAAAATCATACATTGAAGCAAGATTCCAGGTGCGTCAACTGCTACGGTCATGAGTCCCATAAGTGTAGTGCACGTTTGAATCGTGGGAGGTGGTGGTGATATTCCCCAGCTGGATGGGGATCCGTCACCGACGTACATGTCGGCTCGTAGACTTTCCACAACCAGGTATCTCCCGCCAGCGGGGGGAGACACCGCTCCAGCCGGGACGAGCTCTAGCCTCTCGACTGTCTCTCTGCATGTGTGGTAGTGTAGCACATGTAATTATAAATGTAAGTAAGGGGATGGGGATGACGAACAAGAGAAAGAAGAAATCAAAATTGCATGTCCCGTGTCTGAAAGGGTCCGTGACCCGTTTGTTAGGGTTCTACTCCGACATTCGCCTTGTTTTGATTGGAGAAACCACAGAAATTATCGATCAAAGCAGCCGACCACTAGAATTCTCCTCCAGACAGTGCCAGTACATTCGCCAAGCTAGTGTCGTAAATTCTGCCCCCGCTTGGCTCCAACCCTATGACTTCCGGTCAGAGGCACTGCAATGACATCATCGATGCCCTGAGCCACCCTCTAGATAGATCTGTTTCTGCAAATGAAATTCCTTCTCCAAAAATAGTTCTTTAATTAATACCATGTATATTTTTTTAAGAAAATATTAATAGTTGGCTAATATTTTTATTCATAAATGTTTCTTTTTTTACGGGTAGTACTAAAAGGACTGAGAAACATGCTATAAACTCCATTTCGAAGTATTTTTTGATTTCAAAAAATTAACAAAAATAATTTTTGATGCTTTTCTCATTCATGTAACATGTAGAGTAACACTTAGGTAACTTGAAGAGGGGAAAATCTTCAGCACACTCAAATTTAAAAACACTATGTTTAACAAAAAAAATTCATTTCCATTCAGGTTTTTCATTTTATTAATACAAATTATTATTGCACAATGATTTATGAATATAAACATTCAAGTAAATATTCATTTAATTATAAAAATATTAAAACTATTTAGGAAACTTCAATTTTATTTAGAGGTGAAATTGTTCCAATTCCCACCCTGAATACGCCAGAAAACATTTTAAGAATATGTGGAGTTAGTTCTACATTCTTTTAATGTTTCAAATATAACAGTGCACCGTCACAAATTTCCGAAACACAATTCCATTATGAAGCGTTTTTAGAGCAAATATATGGCACTTCATTTCAATGGGCATCTTTCACCAACGCCATTTCTTCAAACAGTTAAAACCTGTTACCAATTCCTGTACTAATTTAGCCTATTTTATGTTTTTGAATAAAATCATAATATTCTGACACTTTTGTGAAAGTTGTATACTGAAGCACATTACAGGCGTCAGCATTTTGCGCTGGAACACCTACACTCACAAGACCCATTAGATACCATTTACCATCTCTGAATTGAGTTGCATAGCCACCACCACTATCACCTGGACACACACTTGTACCTGAAAGAATAAATTTTGTGTAATCATCTAAGATGCATTCGGAATTTTGGATCTACTGTCCGACTTTCCCGTCTAGTTAATTGCTAGGTCTAGTTTAATTCCCATGTTTGGGAGGGACCATCTACGATATTACCACTAATTAAGTTCATTAACACAATATTAAATTCAAAATTATTAATAATACATGACCTGAAAGTCTTTTGCATTTTTTAAAATATCCAATTTTTAGAGAAGATAAAAATAGATACGTGCCATCTGAGGGGCTTTATTGACTTAAAATTGTTCATGCTCTAGCTAGTATCATTATTTTCTAAAGTAACAAACATGATTGAAAGCTACTTACCGTTACGATATCCTGCACAGAATTTGTTATTAGTGAGAAATGCCAAAAATGATGTAGGTACTTCTTTCTCACAAACTTCGAATTCAACATATGGTAAAGTAGCTTTATGGATTTTATCACTTTGAGTCTGTTTTTCTGTGATACCCCAACCCATGACCTGGAAACCATCAACCATGGTATTTAATGTTATTCGAATCATCACTCGAAATACAATGTAGGATGTACTCACAGTTTTAACATGTTGGTGTGGTCATGGATGAGCAAATTAGTCCTCAGGATTGCAAGCAACAATCAAGTGTGGTCAGAGGTCAGTTCAGATTATCGTGTCCCATGTAGAAGTATGGAGACAAGTTAGAAATTACCGTAACTGATGTTTCATGGACTTCGAGTCCCAATGGTGGTACGATTTAAGGCCAGTTACGGGGATGGATGGGGGATTGACATTTACTGAATTAGAATTCTGGAGGCAAAGTGCGCCGATGGGTCATTTCCACTTCCTATCACTTCAAGTGGATTGCCAGAACAAAGCGCGTGCAATCCTCTCTAACCCATTCTGCCTCTCGGATTAGACCCAAAAAACTCATCGCTTTGATATTAACTTCAAATATATATGGTATTACTTATTCAATTCATATGATTATCAGTAAACTCATCTATTACTTACAATTCCTAGCTTTCCAGGTAAGAAGAGTCTCTCGTACTCTTTATTGTAATCCATACAAATTGGTCTGACTGCTATTGACATGGCAATAGATTGTTTCACGTTCACCACAGCAATATCGTTGGCCCAGTTCAGAGTATCACCTCTAAATCTGTCGTGAAGTATTACTTCCAGAATCTGCGAAACAAAACAAAAGAAAGTAAACGTGTAATAGATCAACAACAAAATTTCTCGTTTTAATTCACTCATTAACGTTTACGCACATCAGGCAATTGAACGTGTCTTTCAGTTTCATCCCACTTCCGAAGGAATTTTCCTACAGCAACTCTGAACTCCTTGTAGTCAAATGGACCTCCAACAACGGAGTTCCAAAAACAATGAGCAGCTGGAAATTTTTGATACATGATTAATATCATTAAAATTAGCATTACTTAAAGTAAAAATATATTATTTTATAAGGCTATTATTCAGATGAAATTTACATTTCCAAATGAACATTTGAATATTTCCTTATCCTGAGCTCATCTTGGACCTACCACCAGAATCTTATGGAATTTAAGGAAAGAGTAAAAATAGTACATCCATTGATTTCAGTACGTTTACCTAGGTCAGTGAAGTTAATTATGTCAATTGTGATAAATATTCAATATGTAATTATTAATTTTTTATCACTGAACATATTTATAGTATTATTTTCAAACGAGCACATATATTGAACAATCATTGAAACAACAATTACCGATTGCTGATTGCAATTAATTGAAGAAATCAAGAACGTCTCTGACATGAATAGTTATAGGAAGGAATACATATCAAAGGAAATTTTAATGCTATTCTCTTTTATTTCTCTCAAACTTTTAACTTCTCAAACTTTAGCTTAAAACACATTTTTATTGATTTATTGAAGTAAACAAGGTGCATGAAATAGATTACAAAAGGAAAAGTTATGTCTAAATTATTTATAAATTTAATAATATCCTCGTACGATAAACATATAAAACTGATAACAAAAATAAGGTCGCACATATTCTGTCATAAGCAATACTCAATTACCTCAATCTATTGTGCATCCAAGCGTTTGATTTCAGTACGGAAACGTATGCAGTATTACCCTCTCTTTCTATTTAATATTTTACCTGAACGTACAAGATCAGGTAAAACCTTCCACCTACGTGCTAGCATATTCATGAAATTCCTTGCATTATTCTTTGTCAGGGGCGCCCAGAGAGAAGAAGGTGCCTGGGGCAGTATATGCGTGGGGACTCCGTATTACCAACAAACATTCCCCTTATTTAATATTAATTATTAATATACTTCAAAGTTACTCATATTTCCATTATTTAAAAATTATTGAAGGAAATATATTTTGCATAAATTTCCGAGCCCCCACACAAGTTGCCACCGCTCCCTCACCCTCTGGATGCCCTTGATCTTTGTCGTTTACTACTTGGGGTGAATGATAGCGATAAACAATATCCCACTTTAACTTATTAGTTAGTTCCTCTTTGTTTTGAATTGGGACTCCCGTTTCCTTTCCGCTATCCTCCGTTTCCGTCTGTCATCTACCGGTGCAGAGAGGCCTACCAGGGCATGTAACTACTGCACCCATCGGCACAATTCTTACTGTCGAGCTCCCTCGTGCTCAGTGAATATCATGCCTAGGTCGCCTTTAAGGCTCCCACAGACCGGCGCGATACATCCGCAGCGGGCGCGGCGCGGAAAGTTCCGCACTAGACGCGGTGACGAAACTCGCGGGTCCGTTCACACCGGAATCTCATTATGAGTCTGCGTTTGGTCTCTCGTGCTAAGTGAATAACACGCCTAGGTCGCCTTTAAGGCTCCCACAGACCGGCGCGATACATCCGCAGCGGGCGCGGCGCGGAAAGTTCCGCACTAGACGCGGTGACGAAACTCGCGGGTCCGTTCACACCGGAATCTCATTATGAGTCTGCGTTTGGTCTCTCGTGCTAAGTGAATATCACGTCTAGGTCGCCTTTAAGGCTCCCACAGACAGGCGCGATACATCCGCAGCGGGCGCGGCGCGGAAAGTTCCGCACTAGACGCGGTGACGAAACTCGCGGGTCCGTTCACACCGGAATCTCATTATGAGTCTGCGTTTGGTCTCTCGTGCTAAGTGAATATCACGCCTAGGTCGCCTTTAAGGCTCCCACAGACAGGCGCGATACATCCGCAGCGGGCGCGGCGCGGAAAGTTCCGCACTAGACGCGGTGACGAAACTCGCGGGTCCGTTCACACCGGAATCTCATTATGAGTCTGCGTTTGGTCTCTCGTGCTAAGTGAATATCACGTCTAGGTCGCCTTTAAGGCTCCCACAGACAGGCGCGATACATCCGCAGCGGGCGCGGCGCGGAAAGTTCCGCACTAGACGCGGTGACGAAACTCGCGGGTCCGTTCACACCGGAATCTCATTATGAGTCTGCGTTTGGTCTCTCGTGCTAAGTGAATATCACGCCTAGGTCGCCTTTAAGGCTCCCACAGACCGGCGCGATACATCCGCAGCGGGCGCGGCGCGGAAAGTTCCGCACTAGACGCGGTGACGAAACTCGCGGGTCCGTTCACACCGGAATCTCATTATGAGTCTGCGTTTGGTCTCTCGTGCTAAGTGAATACACGTCTAGGTCGCCTTTAAGGCTCCCACAGACAGGCGCGATACATCCGCAGCGGGCGCGGCGCGGAAAGTTCCGCACTAGACGCGGTGACGAAACTCGCGGGTCCGTTCACACCGGAATCTCATTATGAGTCTGCGTTTGGTCTCTCGTGCTAAGTGAATAACACGCCTAGGTCGCCTTTAAGGCTCCCACAGACCGGCGCGATACATCCGCAGCGGGCGCGGCGCGGAAAGTTCCGCACTAGACGCGGTGACGAAACTCGCGGGTCCGTTCACACCGGACTTTCATTATGTCTGTGTTTGGTCAGTCTTTCTCATCCTATAAAGATAACGGGCTGGCTTTTATTTATGCAAGATATATAAAATGCCAATATTCGTAGTAATATGATTTCTGAATATATGCGGCACAGTGCTTTTACTTTCTTTATCTACGATTTCCTATCAAATTGCTAATATATCTTTAGGAAACGAAGGAAAGGGGTCATTGATTTAGACCTAGAATAGAAAAAGTACGGAGAATTTCATACCTTGCTGCCGCAAAGGACGATACGCGCTTTTGTGTTTACCAGAATTGCCAGTGACTGTTTCGATGAAATTTTTAATCTCATCGCAGAAGACATAACAAAATCTGACACTTAACAATCGTGCCGCTATCTCACCTAAGGAACGACTTGTTATTACACACGATTAAAAGTATTTTTTCTGACCGTTCAGTCGTGTCAGATTCACTAGCGTCCTGAAAGTATTTGACGAGACTTGGCCAGGACTTCCACAGCAAAAATCGAGTGGAAGCGAAAAAACCGCGTCCGACCGCGAAACAAAATCCGCCAAGGATTAAACGCTGCCAACCAAAAGGCATCATCTGCCGCGCAGGAGCCTTGAGACCATTACCATTACATTGTATTTTCCCGTGGTATACCCATACATACCCATCCATCCTCGGTGCTTGTACCATTGTTCTGGGTGTGGGGAACCAGTTCAATTACACATCAGCACGTAGTAGATCTGACAGCGAGTAACCGGGTGAGAGTAAGGAATAATCGAGGTTAAGAGTACAGAGGTGATAAACTAGATATTGTGAATGTCATGCTACAAAAGATATGAGCTTTACACAGGATTCGAACCCACAGATTTCGTGTTCTCGTACTAAAGGACATCTGCTCCAAGACATTAGCATAAGGCCCGCCAATTCTATCGATTCTGCTTATAAAGATTTTGTGAAATTGTAATAATTTAATAATAATAATAATAATAATAATAATAATAATAATAATAATAATAATAATAATAATAATAATAATAATAATAATAATAATAATATAATAATAATAATATAATAATAATAATAATATAATAATAATAATAATATAATAATAATATAATAATAATAATATAATAATAATAATATAATAATAATAATATAATAATAATAATAATATAATAATATATATAATAATAATAATATAATAATAATAATAATAATATAATAATAATAATATAATAATAATATAATAATAATATAATAATAATAATATAATAATAATAATATAATAATAATAATATAATAATAATAATAATAATAATATATAATAATAATAATAATATAATAATAATAATAATAATATAATAATAATAATAATATAATAATAATAATAATAATAATAATAATATAATAATAATAATAATAATAATAATAATAATAATAATAATAATAATAATAATAATAATAATAAGTGTAAAACCAACTTTCTTGATGCGTATTTGACCAATAATATGCTTTGCAATACTTAATATATTAATTTCAATGTCATTCAACACTTTTCATTGTTACAATAACGATGTCAAAATTATTTAGCTTTCAAACGAGGCATCCATTTCTTCACTTTTTTCGAAATAAAATAGCTCTATAAAAATATTGAACAATATATTTACAGTACGCATCAATTATGACAATTAATTTGTTCCCTTTTCTGTAGTATTTAAATTTCGTAAACTGTGTTTTCTCAAATCAAGCACATTTTTTTCAAAATTCTGAATTTTTTGTTCACCCAATTGAAAGATTTTAATAATATTCAAGAGCAAAATTATTAATTTGAAACCTATTTTGAAAAAATGTTCATTGAGCATACTTTATAATGTGTAATTTTGAACACATTTACCCACGAAAATTTTGGGATTTCGAAAACTTCATCGCAAATTTTTTCAAACACTTGTATCCACAATTGTATTGAATTACAAAGAACAAATGTAATGTAAATATTAAAAAATGTGGGAGATATTTTAAAATGACATGTGCAATTTTTAAAAAACAGTAGTTTTGGGGGGTAATTTTGAGTGAAATAGTATCAGTTAAAAAAATAGTCAATACGATTTCTAAAATCTGCTCTAATTGTTTTTTTATTTTTTAGCTCTAAAAAGAGTTAATTGCTTAATAAAACACTAACAAACAACAAACCAATTATGATGAAAACATTTGAAATTTCTGTTAATGCAATATTTCTACTTTCTTTTTGATGTGTCCGATGGCTTGTTCACATGTCTACGACAGTGTTCTTCTGGATACACCAAGTGCTCGTGGAACCTTTGGGTCTGGATTTGAATCGGTGACTAGGGCAAATATTCTTTAACATGTTGGAAAATGTTTTGCGGATTCTACTGCTATTATAATCCTACAAAAACACGTAAAAATGTGTGCAATTGTTGCACTAAGCGCTTTCTTTTTTTACCAAAGCAGGACGAGAAAACAGTTTTATGTGCACCATATTATCATTTCACAGTATGAATTTTATATAATGAAATTATATCATTGTTATGTAATATTATTTAATAATATTTTGTAGGAAATTAAATTGGAATAAAATTACTGGATTACTAGATTAGTCCCGCCTGGCCGGAGAAGCTCGTGGACTAAATGAATCAAATGAAAATGAAGACATGGATTGTCTGCATGTAGATGGTCATATGAATACATACGTAAATGTAATAAAATATATATACTATTTCACATCGCTATTGGGAATTCAATATTTTGGTGGCTTTTATTTGATGACAACTTTCAAGTCGATGAATGGCGTCTCAGTGGCTCGTTGATTAGCGTGCTCGCTTTCCACAGCGCAACCCCGGGTTCGATTCTCGCTCGGGGCAAAAAATACATGTGCGCTTTCCTTGCAATGTCCCAGTATCCGTTGCTGTGTGACGATGGCAAAGCTCACTTCTCAGGTTGAGAAGGCCAGAATACGGCGTAGGGATGTCTATGTGCTTACCACACGTACCCTTAACCCACGACTGCAAGGCCGGGACGCCGCTGGTAAGCCTTACCTCGTAAGGAGCTGTCGTACCAAAGTATGTACATGAATTCGATAAAAGAGTGTTGTATTACCAATGGAAGCACAGTTTTGTTGAAGAAACGCACAACTTATTTGTAAAATTAAATTCAGAAAATACACTGACATATTCTTTAGAAAGAAAGTAGAAGAGCAAACAAAATTTGAGAAGCTACGTTCTACGGGCGTATGGACGGATACTTGCCGGTTACAATTGTGCGTTCAGTGACAATGCTACCACCACATACTTGAAGGTAACTGCCTTCAACCATTCGATAAATGCCTGCATGCCATGGAAACTCTCCGTATAAGGCTTCTTTACCACCAGCAACAAATGGCGCCCCCTCAGGATTAGGTTCTCCACACTCTGAAAATAAATTCAGACAGTGAACAAATTGCGCGAAGTTGTATTCTTTTTTATGATTAATTGTGTTGTGTACGAAAATTTGAGAAAGTAACCCGTATAAAGAAAGGGAGAATCAGAGAGAAAGAGAAAACTAAAGAGAAGGAAAGAGAAAAAAGAGAAAAAGAGGAACAGTGATAGAGAGAAAAAAAGAGACATTGGGGCAAAGAGACAGAGAAAGAGAGATAGATAGATATGTCTTTTGAAATAATACACAGAATCAGATTCTTTGCACATTTTATTTTAGTATT
This sequence comes from Teleogryllus occipitalis, assembly GCA_011170035.1. NCBI lineage: Eukaryota > Metazoa > Arthropoda > Insecta > Orthoptera > Gryllidae > Teleogryllus > Teleogryllus occipitalis. Next base: position 12,303 of record BLKR01015131.1, on the reverse strand, counting down.
AATTCAAAGAATACAAGAATCGTTCCACTACACTGCAGCAAGTAAATGAGTAAATTACGTCTAATTCTGATTTATATTTATTTCTTCTCTCTTCCCTTTTCGAGGATTGAAATTAATTGTAGGAGAAAAGTGTTAAAACCGCAATAATGAACAATGAGTGGATGAAATTAAGAATACTCAATATATTAACTTCCATACAAAATTAACTAATATTGAGATCAAGACCAATAATTTCTAAAAATAAATTGGAACACAAACAACATTTCTCTTAAACCGCCTTATTTAGAAATAAATGAGGCAATTGTTAAGAAAATTTGAAAATAAATGAAAACGACAAGACGTCAGATCGAAATGCATTTCCATGAACAATTCAATCAGCAATAGTATACATCATGTTATTTTTTCTTGAGGTTCCTCTTAATTAATTCCATTTCACTCGAAATCTATTGCATTCGATTTCACAGTGGTCGATGATCCCACTTATTTAATATGATCTCTCTTAACTTATATTTTTATATGAAGGTAATATTTTGTCATTACCAGGACGGATTTTTGTGTAATTACATATTTGTTTTTCATTATTTAAGATCAAACTTATCATTTGCTTACTAATTAGGAGTTTTGAAATAACATAAAATCTATTCGGTTACCTATAGCTGTCCTTCTTTCCAGGTACAGTACATATTTTTACATATTTAAGAAAATTCGCGAATATTTACATAAATTTAAAACTTCATTCGTAATATGTTCCATATTGCAGTCTTTTGAAATTATTCTTGAAATATTATTTTGAACTTTTAGACCAATGTAAAGCAATAAATCGGATCTGGAAGTACTTTTTGGATTTAACTTCGCAATGTATTGGAAGGTTTAAGATGTATTCCATTACCATTTCTGGCGTTGAGCGGCATTTTAGTCAGTTCATGGTCTCCATTAGTGTTTTTTATATTGAGACGCATTATGCCATTTTATTCCATTCAAAGTACTTAAGAAATAAAGAGGATAGTGTCATACTTGAACATATAAAACCATCATTTATAACCCATGTTTTGTAATGGTTAATTATCAAAATATTAAAATTTATTTCTTTGACCGTCCTATTTATGTAACTTAAATATTTAATTAATACATTATTTTACTTTCTTTCTTGGTTAGTCCATATGTATATACAGATTTAGGTGTATATTCTTCTGTATAAATCATAGCCCTGGTCATTACTATTATGGATATAGTTTCGAATTTAGAAGAAACGATTCATCTTATTTCATTCCTAAATTTGATGTAGATATTTTACTACATTACCTAATAGTAATCACAGTACCTTTGAGACCCTTTGTAATATTTAACATTTTAATAAGTTGTTTTAATATTTGTTTGTTTTAATTTTAATATTTATTTACAATGAGATCAAGTTACAAACTATTTGCTGCTTACGATAATGCTAATTGCGACCTTTGATAAAACACATTTACATATTTCTTATTAGATGCTTTGCGATCCTTGAGATTACAAGACGACAGTCAACACGTTCCTACGTCTACAAGATAACTTTGGTTTTATATCCACCACCTCCAGATTTGTTTATTTACAATGAGATTAAGTTACAAACTATTTGCTGCTTACGATAATGCTAATTGCGACCTTTGATAAAACACATTTACATATTTCTTATTAGATGCTTTGCGATCCTTGAGATTGCAAGACGACAGTCAACACGTTCCTACGTCTACAAGATAACTTTGGTTTTATATCCACCACAATAGGTAACGTAAAACTAAAAATAAATATCTTGCAGGCGTACTTGGAATGCAAGAAGAGACTTGACGGGACCACGTTCCATCGGATTGACAAGTTGTATCAAAATCAGAAAATTCCTTCACATTTGTGTAGAATGTTCCACATTTCACCATAGCTTTAGTTCCTGGAGCCATTGGTTGATCACAATCCACTTTCTTTTCATTCCGCTTACACTCTATTTCTCTTGACGGATTGAGCAGAGCTGAACACCTTGCTGCAAACATTATTGAGACAATTTTAAGTCGTGCAACTCACATCACTTCAATCACAAGAATTAATGGTGTTATTTCTTTTATTTTTATTTATATATTTATTTATTTTACGTCAAAAAGCCGTTAAAACTGTGTATGACGTGCTATGCGGAGAAGTGAATTCTGTGCACATTTCCAAAATGATGTGTTCCCTACACTAAGTCATATACTACTTGAATTTTGAATTAATTAAAAAAATCTATTTTCAAGGATAAATAAGCAATAAATTTTGGGCTCTTATCCACGATGTCCTTCGTCAAGAAATAATACTTCCTGCCGCGACAACATGGAAACGATAATTTGAATAACTATATTTCTCAATGAATTCTAGAAGTCGTGGACAGATAATGAAGTTACATTTATGTCCAGAAGCAAATCAAGGGGCCATCTCAGCATTTGCTCAATGGATCAGGGAAATTGGACGAAAAACCTGATCGAGATGGGGGTCATTGACCCAGAAGCTACGATACAATACTTGTTACTTATTTTTTAGAATTATACAGTCCAATGGTAAACAATACATTAAATATCACTGTTAAAATTAATGTTTCTTTATTTTTTTATGCTCAGTGTAGTCTCTAATTGTATAGAAACAGTTGTGCATTTTGGATTTAAACTTTCTCTACCGAATTAAATCGTTTAATGTCATCTGGCAAAGTGTTGTAAAATAATGTACATGTATTGTATGTGAATTTTGTGTAATGAGCTGTTGATACTGTCACCTGATGAATATGATTTCTGCGTCGAGTGTTATAGTAATTGACATCGGCATTTTTTGAAAATTTATTCCCGCCCTTAACATACCTCTAGCACATGTAGGAAATTCTGCAGACCATTTGCCCTCGCACAATAGTACTGGAGCTCCTGACAACACAAATCCAGAGTTGCAAGTGTAGGTTAAAAATGCCGTGTCAACAGTTTGCCCTGGAACAGGTTTGCAAGGTGGTGTACAGCCTCCAAGTTTATATTGTCCATTTTCGGGTTGAGAAGGCAACTTGCAACCACCAGATGGTGGTGGTGTCGGCGCTGGAGTAGGTTTAGGTGTAGGTTTCTTTCCACATCTTTCGGGTTTTTCATCAGACCCATCTGCACATTGAGGAACTCCATTGCATAATCCTGTTCTGTCTATACAAGCTCCATAATCACATCGAAATGCGTAGCTAGGGCATCTATGGGAAAATATACATAAAATGCATTCAGTAATATTACATGGTGTGCTGCCTAGCATTACAGAAAAAAAGAGTAAAAGTAACAGAGATAAAACATACTGGAATGTTCCACATTCTTCTGCAATTTCGTCAGATCCGTCATCACAGTCCTTAGTTCCATCACATAAAAGGAATACGTCTATACAAGTGCCAGATTTGCAAAGAAATTGATTGTTTCTGAAATATAAAATGTGTATAAAATATGTATTGCAAAACTTTAGTTTTATAAAATATCATTTCAACAGCAATTTATTTTCAATTATGAATTTGATAATTAACTTTTGCGACTCTCTGTGAACACATGCATATTTTAATGAATTTCTTAATTTGGTTAAGATTCCATTGATGATACAAAAATGTAAATATTTCTGAGGGTTTCAACGATTATCAATTACGCGTATTACTCTTACAACTGAAAAAAATAAACTACGAAGAATAGAGGAATGCATAACATCCGGCCTAAGTGCCTGCTGGGACTACAAGAAGTAATTCTATCTTTATCCAGTCAATAAACTGTCGTTTATCTTGAGCTCTAAGTGGACACGAACAAACATTCAGGATCCACTGCGATCCTCATTGCGTTTGGGTAATAAGAAACAAAAAAACATTTCGCTTCTTGCTACGCAGTTCTTTATATACTAAAATGTGCCATCGTGTGATTTTAAAAGCAATTGAAAAAGTCTGAAGACACGCTATGAATTTTTAAAAGTAAGTTGGCTCTCTGGTAATATTAAAAAAGAATGATATCGATACTTTTATGTTTTTATTTATTAATTATATAAGCAAAACAAACTAATTTTCTAAAACTATCACAACACATTTTTAACTGTAATCACAAATTTATGAAAAAAGTTTCCAATTTTCAATGAATTTCCCGCAATATTATTAAACGATATAACAGGAGAAAGTCATTGTCATAACACGTACACATAAATCAAATAATACAAGGGGGGTCATATTAAAAATAAATATTACCTTTGAAATACATTCACAATTGAAAATTTCTATATTCAAATTTTTGTTTCGACCTGTTGTTTAAGTGCTTCTCAGGAACAAAATTATATCCAACAAAATAAAAATATTATGTGTTCGTCAAGTGTTAAAAACGTTGAAAGTTTCTGTATTTAACAAATTTCCACATTTACATAATATTTTTACATTTTCATTATTTTTATTTTAAGTCACATAAACTAAATCTTTTATTCATATAAAGAGGTGAGAAATTAAATACCATGTACTTACTTGCAGACAACGTTCGTATTTGAAGTAGAACCTCCGCAGTCTGCTTCATCTGACCCATCAGCACATTCTTGTTTTTTATTGCACCGCGCTCCAGAATTCACACATGCTCCATAAGCACATCGATATGCATATGACGGACACCTTAATTTTTAAATTTATTTTTAAAATCAAATTGATTAGAATAGCCATTTAAAGAAATTACTTGGTATTTGTTTCACATTCAAATGGTGATGTGGTTTAGTTTGGTCTTGTGGAGCGCAATATTTATCCATGCATTTTTTTTTTTAATAATCGATGGCAACAGAAAACTAGTGATGCTAAAACAGCACGTACTTTCTCGCCCTTCATAATGGTTTAGTAATACTATTGATACCACAATTTCTTTCCGAAATAAACACATCTCAGTCGTCACTGTTTGTAAAACTCATTACAAATGGTAGAGCATTTGGTGCGAAAACTAAATATTTTCAAGAAAATATCACCACAAATTTGACAATTAGAACTGTCAATTATGCAGCTAAATCATGTCACAATAATGAGACGTCTTTTGCAGAAGTTTGAGAGTCGCGATACGGAATGTCATTGTCGCATTACAATCTGATATTCCCTGAAGGCTAGCAATTTTCATTTCAATTAGGTTTTACACAATTTCTAAAAGATTAATATACACGTATAACAAAAGTTCCAATGTAAGAAACCAACAAAGAAATGTGAAATAAAATACACATTCAAACTTGCGAATACATCTGCCGGAAGAAACATCTAAAATTACGATCACGATGCGCAGGATTTTTGGAAGGGCGACTATGTTTGACGCCCAACTATTCAAAAAATACTCATCTTCGAAAAATTCAACATGACCTTATTTGAAGATCTGTTTTTGATGAACACATTTAGTTAAGAACAAAAATTGTATCTTGATAACTGTAGTCGTAGGAAGACTCCGAAAAAAAATTCAATTTTCGAAAAATCAGGATTTTTAACGAACATGAAACCTGCGTCATCTTAAACGTCTTTTACACTATCTAATAACAACGTTTAATCAAGAACATTGGAGCCATTTTTTGGAAAATTTTCAAAATGTTCCAGCGGCTACATGTAAAGTACCTCTCAAAATTAAAATATCGATTTCAAGTTCAAGGAACCGCGACACTAGCTAGATCGACAGGAGAATATCAATTTTAGAGAAAATCGACTGAATGGTTTAGAAGCTAGCGTTGTTCAGAGACGTCAATCGATTTTTCGGTATCAAGGATCCACAAAACATGGATTTTATCTAAACCACGAGTTAGGAGGATTTTTCCTCCTAAAATTAATAACTGGATTTATCTACTTTTTCATTACCAGGGTCCTGTAATAAGAGTTTTTCTGCCGAAAATTCGCCATTTTTTCGCTCAGTATTACATAACTTTCTCTCTTCCGCCGTAGCGGTAGCGAGGAACTAAAATTTGGCACCTTAGCGTCCATCTATTTCTCGCTTAATCAAAATTCCTTTAGTTCGTTGTCAACTTTCCCTTAGTTCTTTACATTTTTAATGGAATAATCGTTCTATACGTTGCATGATAGTACTATTCTGCTCCACAACACCAATGGAATGTTAAATTGTGATTTTGATGTACAATTTGTAAAATAACTTTTCGACTTATAAATACAATAGCAATAAATGCAATTTCAGTATTTCTACTAAATATTGTTCCAATAAGACATCAACTGTCTTTCAATTGTCTTTCGAAGAACTATATTTTTGTATTATAGATTGCATTCTCCTTTTTAATTATACAATATCTCAGTTTTGATATCTTTGTAGCTAATGGTGAAAAATAAAAAGTTGTTATAATTGTTATGAAGAAATTTACAAAATTTCTAGTAAATGAAACTTAAAAATAAATACAAATTTATTACTTATTTATATTGTAATGGATAAAAATAAGTTAAGTAAAATACATACCCAATGTTCTGACATGCTTTAGATGTCTCATCTGACCCATCATTACAATTTTTTTCTCCATCACAGATCACAAACTGGTCAATACATTGCCCTGAATTACATTGGAATTGTCTTGCACTGTAATATTTTAAAAAATAAACTATGAATGGAAAAATATCTTTACATGCTAGTACATTACTTAGCAAACTACAAGGATTCATCAAAAAAATATTTAGTTTGAATATTTATGAGTTTTCTTCACTTTTGAATATTTTTTCTTCAATTAAAAACCGACGTATTTAGCTACACCTTACGAGAATTCAAGGTGTTAGAATAAATAATAAACAACCACATCATCAAATTCACTTACCTACACGATTGCCGTTTCCATCGTTTTATGTCAAAATTTGCTCCATATGAATATTGAATTAGAACTAAAAAGTAAAAAAATATTACTTAACATAGAGTACTCAAAAGATTTATAATCGACATAATGTCGCATTAGACACTTCCAGCCACGTTTGACATTCTAAATACCATCAGAAAAAAGCCCCTACTCCATAAACAATGTGTTGTGTGCATAACAAATTTAGAATGTAAATGGACAGAGTGGAAGTCATTTACACATGAAAAATTCCTTGCATATAAAAAAATCGTTTCTTATTTTTGGAAAGTTTTGTTTTTAAAATAAATATAGAAATAAATAACCTTGGAAATGTAAATACAACATAAAAATAATACAGGTTTTTTTCAATAACACACTTTTATTTACTCTTGAAAGTACGTTATCTCCTATGTCATATTTGCAACTTTTTTCGAGAAAAGTAAAGTCTTTTCAACCAACTCAATATCAGAACAACAATTCATCTGGGTTTACAGTTGATTATTGCTGTGTTGTAGCTGTTGTTTTTGTTATAGTTGTCATCGTCGTCATTGTCATGGTTTTCCTTTCTACACGTTGGATAACTAAATTGTCTATAATCGAGTCGACCTTGGACCGACCCCTTGAGAGACTGACATTTAAAGTCTTCTTTTTTAATCTACCCATCAGTTTGCTCATAGTTCATTCGAGATCAGGAATGTTTTGTAATCTTCCAGCATATTAACAACTTTTGTAATTATTTAAGCGATTCAGCATTGTCACGAAAGTGTAAATATGCCATCATTTTCAAAGTAATATTTGTTTCACTTCGAAGATTGTGATGACCTATCGGACAGTTGAAGCTGTTGTTTGCCACGATTCACAACGTAGAAATTGCAGTTTTTCAAGTCATGAAGTAAATATTAATATCAAAAAACACATAGAAATTAATTAAAATTTTTATGTATATTTCAATTTTATATTGAGGAGCAGATCGAGGAAGGAGCAGGTCTCAGAGATCTTCTTGGGGAAGGAAGTACATTCTTGCGGAAAATTCTAATTGGAACAGTACAATGTTTCAAGTAAAATTTGGAATCCAGCGTATGTTTACTATATTAATTTTTCATTTGGCAGTACTTATTAAGTCGCCCTTTCGACAGTGCCGTGACTGAATGTTGATTCGGAAGAAGTTAGAAAAACATCACATTAAAATAGGCGTAGAGTGGCAAAATCAAATGGGTTTACAGCAGCAACACGGCAGGAATTTTTCGAAGTGGTTGTCGGCGAATCGTTGTTCCGAATTTTAAAAAAACATTATCACTAGCATAATTAAAAACGTGGATTCTTTAAACGCAGATGAAGTTGAATATCAACATTCGGAACTCGAAGGCATTGAGTGAACTGAAACGCCCGCGGACGAGAAAAATATCACTACCCCAGTGGTTGAAGTTAGGTGCCTTACGCCAATAAGGAAACTTCCCACTTGAGTTTCTGCTACAATGAAATTCCTGGAAAATTCAGCCTGGGAAGATTCATCGTGACCTATCTTCCCTGAGGCTCCTCAGTAGGGTGCGTCATGTACGTAATGACGAGGTTCTGGCTGAGAGCAAAGCTTTCTGCATTCCAGTTAGAAAACCTGTCAGAATTTCAGATTGAGATGTTTAGAAATATGCCAGATTTGTTTTCGTTTCTTCCTCGAAAAGGTAGACCGTCTACAGTTTTCTCTCACTCTACTTCTCTGATACAGTTTGAAATGACGCGTAGACACAAATTTTTAGAGAGTTTGAAACATTTTTCTCTCTACGAAATGTGTAAAACATTTCCATTTGTGGTGTTTATTTAGTACGCAAATATTACATTAAATACAATCAACATATGCACTTGCCAAATGACCTAATAAAAAACGCATCCAAAATTATACTTTCTTTTGGGAAGTGCTATTGCTGACGTCCTTTCCCTCACTACGCGGCTGCCTTGATAATGACAACATCAATCCTTTTACCGTCTCATATACACGAGTTAAGGTGAGAAACAAAAGAAGTCGTGTACGTACGCTTCGTTTCGCTATCAACAATTGTCTCTTACCTGAGAGCAGCAACAGTTTGAGGAAAACACAGCCGTTGATTCGCGCAGGTGCGCACGCGCCTTGCGACGCCGACATCCGCATCCCGCTGTCCAGGTCGCCGTGGTCGGGGGAAGGGGCGGCGAGGGGCGACGCTGCTTGGCGGGCGATCGGACGCCGACTGGCGCGCTGCGAGCGGTGTGACCGGAGGGGGGGGCGCCGCGGCCCGCGGAGCAAGACGTCAGCAGGAAAAGCCCGGCGGCGCGGGGCGGCGCGCCGCAGCACGGCGGCCGCAGCCGACAATCTCCGTCGTCTTCCCACCGGGGATTCCGTGGCGACCGCTCGCCACCGCTCGCCTTGGCCGAGTCAAGGTTGCCCAACGAGTTTTGCCTGGCCGACTCGTGGCTCATGAGCGCGGCGAACCGCGAGGAGCCGACCAGAGCGTTTCACGGGCACGAAACTAGAGGTGGATGACTTCTGGTATTCGTCCGTCCTTACATGAGACCCTCCACTGCCCATCGCTCCGTCCGTTCTTGCGGTCTGGTTGGATAACTCCCTCCCTTTCAGCGTCTCACACTTATTTCGTCCTTGCGTCCCTCCCGCCGTTAATCGCTCCCTTCCACCGCCGCTCCCTCCTTCCGTCCGTCCCCCCTCCCTCTTTTTTCTCGCGACCTGGATGCACACCTCCCTCCGACCGTCTCTGACTTCCTTCATCCGCCTGTCCGTCAGTCTGCCCCTCCCTCTTTACGTCAGTCCTTCCCTCCGTTCCATCGAACGCCTGTCTATCTGTCCGCCTGGCCGTACTTTCGTCTATGAGCAAGACTAAAGCTATTCGAAATTTGTTCCAAAAGCGAACATTCGCCAATTTATCTGGCCTGACTTGACGTCATGCAATTATAGAAAAAAACTATTTTGGGCGTATTTCAAATGAAGCTTATGTGAAAATGAGCTAAAAAATCACATTTTCAGCAATGATGAAAACGATATTTTTTCCAAAAATTTTGGAATGACAATTTGCATTTAGAAGAATACTTCAGTCTTCTACATTCTTCAAATCGAATTTCCGTTCAACTGTTAAGGGACCGAGAAATGGAGAAAGTGGAGAAAAAATATGTGGAGAAACATAAATATATGAAAATAAAGTAAATAATATGATATGTAAATATTATGTTCTTCAGCTTTTTGTGTAGCTGGTTACTTCTGAGAAAATTATTTATTACTGAATGCGTTGTTTCTAGATTTTAATGCTAAAATCTGATTGTTTACAGAGTCATTATGGAAATGATATAGAAATCGTTTCAGAACGCTTCAGCTACATAGATTCAATATTACAAAAGCCACATTGAAAGCGGCGTATGCCTACAAACGTTAGTTTTAGATGCGTTATTGGTTTTATTTATATCTCAAAATTGTATATTTCATGGTTTACTAGTTATTTTTTTAAATTTATTGTCTTCCTGGTTCAACATACATACATGTTTTTCAGGGTTGTGAATAGAAACATATATAACGTTTGGTGTATTTCCTAACTGTGGGTGCCCTGAATGGGTGCGTTCAATGTTTTTGGTTTATGTTGAAAAATTTTAATTATTTTTGAAAGAAAATTGAAATTACAGAGAATGATCGTTGATATGATTATTCGATGGAGGATTTTTCAGGAGGCAAATTTCCTGCTGATTTATGGTGGTCGGAATCTGTCTTTAGGGAAGCGTGAATTTATACGTAAGTTCGGTTCTGCTGTGCTTCCAAGGTTGAATATGGAGGCGCTGGGAGATGTGGAGAGTGACGAAAAGAAATCTTCGGATAGTTTGGAAATGTGTTCTTTTATTGTGGGAATTTGCAGTTCATGGTGGATTTGCTTGTTTGAAATAAACCATGGGGCTTTAATGATAATTCTTAGAACTTTATTTTGTATAGTTTGCAGTATGTTTATGTTAGATTTTGCTGCATTTCCTCATATCGGGCAAGCGTACGTCATTGTTGGTCTAATTATTGATTTGTAAATTATTATTCTATTTTAAGGGAAGATTTTTTGTTAATTAGAGCGTAAAGTTGGGATATTTTTGCTTGTGTTTTTGTTCCTGTTGTGCGGATGTGTGTTTTCCAGTTTGGTTTACTAGTTAAATGCTGTGTGTTTACGGACCTCAAACAAAACACGTAACGGTATTGTTAATACCCTTGCGGGCCTTCTGATTCTTGATGCCCGAGGGCCTTTTGCATACTTTATGGCCCGCTCTAATACCAACACAACACATACATTTTTATGAATTCGATTTATTAAAGTTACGATGCAATCAATAAATAAATAACATAATGCTCAAATATGTAAAATAACTCCTTATAAACCTTATTTTGCTTAATTGATAGGAAATTTGCAATGTTCCCGTAAATATGCAATTGCCACCACTCATATTTCACTGTTACGTATTACCTTTCTTAAAGACATTGTATGTGCTTCTTGAGTAGCAGTACTACTCATAGTAGCAATATGTATAAGGCACATCGGGTAACATCCTCGAAATGTTATTGTTTTGGTATTATAATATATTCTAAATTCCTTTTGGCAATAGAAGCAAATAATCTCAAAGTAGCGTTTTATCAACGCAATTTACACTGTTATATAACTCTCAAATACACCGAAAAACATTTTCATATATTTTTCAAAATTTTACTGAAAACCACTTTCTGTAGTTTCGTTAGCTTTCGCGAGAATGTCCGCAGGAACTTCCCAATATTCTTTAATTTTGTACGAACAAATCAGTCCAATAACAATTATGCAATGGTAAATAGATACACACTGTTTTATTTATCTGACGTCATTTGACAAATGACGATTACAATGCATCTTTTTCACTTTAGACCCAACTAAATTATGAAATGTTTCGAAATCTCGTTTAATTCAGCAACGAACTAGTAAAGCATAAAGTTTTGTATGTACCACGGCGTTATTAGATGCTTTTACTCGAAGGCGACCCAAACCTGAGGGCCTCCCGGCCCGAGGTTTTGTAAGTCGCCTTTCTTTTCGGGGCAAAAGCATCTACTTAAACGCCCTTGATAACTAATATTATCAAACACCAAAAAACTGCAGATAATCCAAAATCAGTTCCTGCGCACCATCACAAATGCCCCATGGTACGTCTCCAATGCACAACTCCATAAAGTATTTCAGTTAGAACCGATTACCAATCACATTATTTTTTATCCACCCACTTCTTCCAAAATATACCAAATATTGGGTATAACCCCGCTAAGACTCTGCCAAAACCCAACTCACAGAACCCGCATTAAAAATAAATTTCCTTTCCATACATTCCTAAATAAATTCTCAGATCTCGATCCAAAGTAGAGATATTGTACAAAGATACCTCTGCCACCCTAGTAGTAATGTAAGTTTTATTTTAAGATTATTTGTAAGATTATTGTAAGTTAATTGTAAGTAGATATAAGCAACTATA